>JTDE01003326.1:35942-59718 GCA_014338405.1 Paragonimus skrjabini miyazakii | reverse complement strand
CAGACGAGCTGATGTATGGATTTGTAAAGATGCAATGACATTTTCCAGAACATGGACAGTGCGAACTCAGATTACTGTCGTGTTTATTCATCCTCTAGCAAAGAAAAACGAAGTTTCGTGACTAGATGTTTCTTCGTTCTTTTACTACACTTGCATATATATCGAAGAATTAAACAATATCTGGATTACAACATGAACTGTTTGAGGAAATCTTGGCGGAACAATCGATCCCCCGAATCATTTAGTGAACTCCATATGAGACAGTGGTTGGCCGAGTTCAAATGTGAAATTTCTGGTCCCTCGGCGCGACTTCACAGGTCATCCTGTAGAGCGTTCGTCGCGTTTGGGCGTGCTGCTTTTGTCGCCGGTTCGAATCCAGCCAAAGCTGACATTTTCCAAAAGTAGGTCTCTTAGATTAACTAACCTGCCACGTCACTTATCATTGATATAGTTTAAATGCTCGTCATTGACGTCGGTGTATTTCAACGCAAACTGTTCGAGAAACCCAGACTGAACAGTCGACCCCCTGAACCATTTTGTGGATTACATATAAGAGAGTGGGAACGATGGATAAGCAAAACCCAAACACCTTTACCTGACCACATTTGTCTCTCTTTAGCCAATTAGGACAAAGTTGCACACTCTTTAGGTTCTTGAAACTCCCATTACCTTCCCACAAATGTGACTGAGAGTTTCGGCCATCTCAACTTAATTTAGGGTTTTACGTGATCGACCTGTCTGCTTCAGTAACACCATGATTTAGCGAAAGTGTAACATCTTCCTAGAATCAACGGACAAAAAACCGAAGCGAAATCTACCGACATTGTACTGGGGTTGGCAACATAATTACTAAAAATTGTAATCCAAATAAGAATAAAATAAATTTTGATGGATGCAATGGTAAGCACCAATATGAAACAATTTCAAACTGATAACTGCGACATGAAATGTGAAGAATTCGATCCACCAATAAGGAAAAATGAAATAACTGATTTGTGCGTTTATTATTCATCGGGAAGGTGGTAACCATCACGCAGTACCTTTTTGCGAATGATCTGCAGCAGAGAGAAAACAGGATGTTCATCACGATGAAAACGTAAAGCAGTCTATCACATTAACGAAAATTTCGTTGGGCGGACACTGCTGTACATAGAATGTCGATTCGCACCTAATCCGGCATACTGCTACGAGTTAGGTTATCTAGAAGAACTACTGATTCAGCCCAATCTACAACTGGCAATACCTAACGAATTACCGATCACAACTGATATAGCAACATATCCTCATCAGCATTACCTTCTGCTTTGAGTCGTACGGCGAGTATTATGGACTGGGTTGCCATTCGTCCTGACAATAGTCCACCGAGTAGCAGAGTAGTAAATAAGTACAAATGCATGGCTAAAAAAGGAAAACAAACAGGAGCAATTAAGTCTAATGAGGAACAAGAGTCGACAACTTTTCGGATACAGACTCACCATTAGCCGCGACGCCGCCACGCCGGGCAGTGTTTCCAATCAGTGGTGCGGATAATTGCGAACTCTCAACCAAGTAAACGGCACTTACCAACCCTGCTGAGCGGAATGGTCAAGGCCTTCATAACCCGTGACTACGTCATCGCCTGACCGCCTTGTAGTTTCCGCCAACTATCAGTAGTCATAATGAACAATGCGCGGTGCTGAAAACGCATCTTCGGCATACGAAGTACATTTTCACGGACTCGGTTGTCGGTAGCGAACTTGTGTATTTCTCAATGACGCGATGGGTGCTGTCGCGCTGTTCACACATTCAATTCATTTGATGCCGGCCAAATGGCGGAGAAAACGGTGGTAGAATATGGAGAGTCTATATGCACTTACTACGCAAATAGGACATATCTCTGATCCACGGAGCCACACCGAAAGCAAATACGTCGTAAATTCTACCTTTAACCGACAAGTGGACCTCTCTACAACGTTACGAGTGCAGAAGGTTGGCGATAGCGATCCGTGCTTTCGCTATCCTAATGGAAACCTCTTTAGCAACACGAGATGACACTACCCAGGAAGGTGAAACGATCGACAATCTCCAGCGGCCTGCCAGCAATAACAAAGACAGGATCACTGACAACCCAATCTTGTAAGGTACTTTGAAGGTAAAAGGGTGCATGCTACATAGACGAGCCATATTAGTTGATCGGTTCAGCACGGTCTCCACGTTCTCCGCAAAAGAACTAAGTAATGCAATGTGATCCACATACCCAATAGCAATCAGCTTACTGCCTATTAGAAACCACTCCGGGATCCTGGAAACCTGTATTCCCGCCGAACGCCACGCGATATGAAGAATGCTCGAGACAACTGCATGTCTGTGCGCAGCCTGCACTCAAAGTAGGCATACGACGACTTAAGCCAACTTACACAATTCACAGAGACGACTGTGCGTTGGAGATAGCCTCAGAGAGTCTGTTTGGCAACTGGGTCACAGGGTGATGATACGATGGACATCCGTGGGTAGCTTGGGTGCGATGGAGACTAGGTTCATACCGCTGTGGTTATCACATAAGGTCTTGGAACCTTTCTTGTAAGTGGGATGGTTGCTAACAGAATAAACATTCGGCACCCATTCAGCCTCTTATATGGAACGAAAGGTGGCTAGTTTAGACAATCTTTTCCTGCTGTCACTGAAAACTACTTGTAAAAAATGGGCTGGACCTGGAGTTGTATTGCGTTTTAATATTTTGAGCTCCAAGGTCACTTTGGTTTCCCGTGGAGGATCGTCGGGAACGTCATAACTGACTACATAATCTCCATTATCCACAGCTGAACGAGCTAGCTCTGGCTCGGTGAACTGTCTCCCCATCTGTCAAGCTATACATTTATGAGCGTCCGTTTTCACATGGTATAACTAACACCTTGTCGAAGACTAGTTCAGCTCTCCCTCCATGCCGCCTGTTGCCTGATGAAAATGGCTTATCCATCTTTGGTCAGTTTGGAGAAGTATGTCTCAGGTAAACTGGTAGGAGGCGTATCTCTTAGCGAGACAGCCAGGACGCGTCACGCCTCATCGATCGGCCGACCCAACTCGGATAATGGGTGGTGGTATGGTCCCACTCAGCCAATCAGGTTGCAGGTGTGCGCTATCTGGACAGTGTTTTTTGTCGCGTTGCCTTCTGACGCCCCCTGTAACGTGATTTGTCCTGACACCCTGACTGTCATATGACTGTTTAATTTGATCCGCTCTGTCTGTCGGCCATCTATGGTAATCGTTTTCTCCTATAAATCTAGTGTTTATGTGGCCTTAGTTTGTCTCGCTTGTCCAATAAACAGTGCAGCCGCATCTCTTCTGATTTTCTCGGTTTGAGTCAAGCGACTGAGCGCATAGCCAAGGTGACGATCCAATATAAACCTTTCGTAAGTTTGTCTTCGTTCATAGCAACGTTTGTCGTATTCGGAATCAGAAAAGTTCATTGGACGTTTGTTCACAAGTTCTACTGAATCAGCGTTTGTTACACTAGTCATTAGGCATCCAAACCGCTAACGGTTAGGTGAGCATAGAGTATTTGGGTCCACATTGTTCTATTGAGTAAATCTGTTGTTTGCTGGTTCACCTGGTCGCCCACGTCGTGGAAATTGTTATCACATATGACAGCCTACTGCAGTCATTCGAGTAGCTGCACCAAGAAGATTTTTAACTCATGTGGTTAGGCGTTTGTTGTGGTTATTTTTAAAATTTTAAGGATGCTCAATTATAGCGAGCAATTGTTGGGACGACGGTAGAAACTAATTGATTTCTGACTAAAAAGTCACCGCTCTGATCTTCAAACCAACCGGGGAATGAGGTTGAAAAACGCAAATGATCGATCGCCGAAAGCGCCACTACAACCTGTATGCAGTTGACGTCTAAACAATATAAAGATCTCATCTAAGCGTCACATTCGTATCATCACTTCGATGAAGTTGCCCAGGAACATGCGAGTGCATTGTGAGATAGTGCTATGTATAGAGCGTGTGTTACATCAAATATAATCATCTGGGTCGAAAAATCAACATTAAGTTTGTCCTATCTTTTTTGGAATACTCCATTTGTGTGCTCGTGTGCAGGTCGAGCGAACAGACGTCTGCATTGCAGTTCATACGTCTGACTCACAGTTCGACCGTGGTCCCACAATATGACCTTGTGTTGGGTGGGTTGTGTTACGTATGCATGAAAGACTGACTAAACCAGTCCGATTTAACCCCAGTAATCCATATTCATTCGTGTTTCCTGTTTGCTCCGTGAAGTTTCACTTTTTGTGCATGTGCGCCCGGTTGCTCGCAGCCGAATGTGTATTATTTTGCACAGATATAAAAAGTTGCATCAAATAAAGGCAAAAGATCCCTGGCTGAATATTGACACAAATTAACAATTTTTTCTGGGTGGATATGACACACGAACGCTACGGATGCATATTGGTGTGGATTATATTGATTGCCGCATCAACTTGCATCACCTAGGTAGCACTCGCTACTCGGGTTCATGAATAGTGTACGAGTTTATGTGGCCAAGTCTCATACTGCTTTTGATAGCTTTGAAAAGTAGGTTTAACATTACTACAGTCTGATTATCGCAATGTAGCCACTAGTCTAATCAATTACGGTATTGCACACATTTCCGTATGGCAACCAAGCCTTTGCAACAAATCAAATTATGTAACTGGATCGCCCCCACATGCAGGTCTTAGAGAGTATCTTAGGCATCTAGTGGTCGAACGCGAAGTCAAATAAAGTGGCACCTCCTCGAACAAGTATCAATGAAGTTGAATTTATAATAATTTCGAGCCATCCTTGCTATATATATATATATATATATGAAGGCTTTCTGTTTGAAACCGATGCGGTTATGAAGCTTAAATTGCTGAAACAGTAACCCTTATCCAGCGACTTTCATAGGAAGTGGTCAGCGACATTTTTAACTAGCCAAACCCCCTTCGTCCCACAAAGGGACTGTAGAGGTGTCTCGTGATGGATATTTATCAAATTATACCGTCTTTAATAAAGGTAACTGATAAGTATTCCGGGATTTGGCTAACTTCAAGTTGAACATCACTCACAGTTGTTCGCGGCTATCACATTTCCATAGGATTTCCAGTTGGTCCCTTTCGAAAACAAGCATTAGATTCGAGTTTCGCTGTCGTCAGAGCAGTTCGTCAGTAGTGCATATCCTTGCCAATGCCGGGACTACAGCTCCGGCCACGCTTTCCTCAGGCAACCATGCTTACCACTGCGCAATTGACCTCACGTTAGACACGACCGAATTACCATATGTGAACACAACCACTTTCGCTTGTGGGTAATGATCAGGTTGCCCAATCGTCTCGAAATGGAGACCCAGCCATAGTCTGTTGACTCCAGTCGATAACCCCGAGACTGAAAGGTTTATGGTAATGCGACAGCTGCGATCAATTGTGGGTAATGTTCAACTGGAGATGTTAAAAAGGTGAAAAAATCGTCTGATAACCACACATGCATTAGTTGTCTCCTTCGCATTCAATATATGCTGGATCACGTAAGCAGTTATCTCTGAAACACAGAAAGAACTAAATAAGGCATGACAAGCCTTTACCGTGACCTAGTCATTTTGCGACATCAATGGAGCATCGGCACTCAGTTTCATAATCAGTGATCGTATACTTCGGACCTAAAGACTGTATCTGACACGGGTTCCTCCATCCCAGAGGATTTCTAGTAAAACATGGAAATTTGTTGGAATTATTGAATATTTGCTCGGACTTCAGGATGAACATATGTGGGTTGCCACCTCGAGCTCTATCCACTTCAAGCGGTGTTCCACAGTGCTGTCCGATCTCTACTGTTCCATTGACTCACGTGAATGACGACATTCCAGAAGCTTTATTTGGGGGTTTCGAAGATATCGGGACAAAATGTCTGCCACACAGCAAGCTGACTGACTGAGTGAGTAAACAGTAGTACAGCAATATGAGTTTTTCCGCAAAATTCAAGTCATAATGAACTGTTGAAACGATTGGACCTTCTGTATGGAGTGCACTTGCCACATCTTGAGGATAAAGTACGATCCTGTCGTGACTTTTGGTAGCTTTCCGTACCTAGTAGTGTCATCTAATCAGCCTGTAATATTAATGGCAAGGTGTTGTCAGGACAGAGGAAGCTCAGGATGCGCCTGTTTGGTATAGTACCACGGATGTAAATTCTGGCTCACCAGCGCGAAAAATGCACACGAGCCTTCATGATCCGAATATCGTTTTTCCTACATATTAACTCGTATCAGATATGATGATGGTAAAAAAAACACTATAGACCGTCTATTTGTATTTAGAAAACCTATAAGGTTAGACCCGACAACTGGGATGCTTAAAAAGTATTGAGACGACAAAAAGACGTATAATAAAAGTGCACAGTGTAGGTCGGTTGAATCACCCACTACGTATACTAAAAGACTATTTACCACATCGCCGTGCAGCGCGGTTGTTGACTGTTTGGGGATAGTGCAAAATTACCAAGCAGCGACTTATTCATGGGCCGGAAACCTTGAATGTGTGAAGCTCCGTTTGTATGTTAGGGACAACGCGACTCTCCACCTCTTCAACTGGAAACGTTTTAGGTTGTGTCGCAATCAACAGCGTACCTGAACTCGTGAGATCATTGACCTTACCGGATGAACGTTCGGCGCTAGTTGACCTTATTTCTTGTGGTTGATTGTTATTCGTTAGTTTACTTGTTCCATTTACTACCTTGATTAATGGTTGTCCAATGCCTAATACCTGTGAGTAAGGTTGGAATGTTTGTATTCAATTCGCTCTGCCTTATGACCTCAAATAGATCAGAATGTTTAGGGTTGCAATAGCATTACTTCTGTTTCCCTGCCAATATGAATACCACTCCACTACGTTACTGAGCAAGGAGGCACGAACTGAGATTGCTGGCAAACTTGCCTCTGAAAAACAGAATATACACGACTATGGCCAGAAGCGTTGATGTGTTAACGCAGAACGTTCCAAAAAAGCGGTGAGCTCCGCACGACCACTTGACGACGGTGGAGCAGACTAGCTGAATAAAACAATGTATGCGTTCGTAGTGACGCCTTTTAGTCTATTCTTAGGTTTACGACTGGTGCTGTATTACTGTGGTCGACAACCACTTCAAACGCATTCAATTGTCAGCATTATCGTCGTCGGAAGCAGGGCATTGATAACTGACATCTGTGGTTGGGTAAATTACAACTGTTTTACTATAAATGACTTGACCATCGCCAAGAAGAGCCCAGTCAATTCGACACTTTAACTACTTATGGCATACCATAAAAAGAGCGACGAACTGAAGTTAACGAGACAAACAAAATAGCTAACATCAAATGGATCAGAGGATTTTCCAATGTCTTGCCTGTGTTGTGTGCTGATAACGTAAATCGTCAGTTATTTCAAGGTTACTTAACAGTCTCTCACAGGTATTTGTATGTCCTTTCAAATGCGTGAACGTTTGAAATCCAGGTTAGTAAGCGAACTGACATTTTTATTTATTGTCTTTTATCTGAAATGTGACCGCAGGTTTCTGGGCTCATTCTGCGAGTCAGAATTTCCGTACAAATATTATGCATAGCATAAACTATCTGCCATGTTTGGAAACGTCACAGAACACGTAAGCCGATCACATTTTATGAAGTCAGTGATGATGGTGTTTGGGAAAAAAGGAAAACCAATGACATAGGAAGGCATAAACAACAAGGAAATCAGCGCTGTTTTCTATTTTTTTACACTGCTAAGTTGGTCATCCACGTTAGTGAATAAGTGAGCGACCCCATCAGCGCACTGCTTGATGACTGGAAACGAACATCTTGGTAAAGATTTCGCAGCGACGCTACCCACTCTGCATTGCTCCTTCTTCTCTTCGCGATAGAAGTTCACCACATCACCATCAACACGCAGTTCGCTCCTCCCCAAGTCTACGTTCGCCTTCAGTCAACGCAACAGATCGACACCCATTATCGTCTCATTTTGTCAATAACTAACACTGCGTGCAGTAGCCTGACACCACCTATTTGAATTTCAACATTCTTGATCCTCAATACCTTCAACGCTTCCGACCGCGACTACATTCCAGTTATCGGATTTGACAGGCGATCCCAGTACATGGCGTGCAATTGACGTCCCAGTCCCCTTATCTACTACCGCGATTTTCTCTCTCTCTCTGTTAATACTTTTACTAGCGGAACGCACCTACAACAACTTGATATGACAGAAAAACAAGAAAAACGTTTGTGGGAACAGTGGCGGGTAAAGTGTCCCATCAATTCCGTTACAAATAACGACATGGTTTCTCACGTGCCCAGCTAATTTGTTGTTTTCTTGGTTCCGCATTAGTCTTCAGACTTTTCACTGCTTTTTTCAGTTGGTTCACTGTCATTCCGAGCTCCATGATTTCTCCGACTTCGGTCCGTATGGATGAACGCTAGGTAACTCCGATATCTGTGATTCCACAAGACTCCACCATTCGAAACTTGTCCTGCAATTTCTGCGGCAAACTCTGAATAAATCGCTCCCTCTTCAACCTATCCTATGTCTTATCGTCCGATTTCGGCAGATCCAAAGTCAATTGGCGTAACCAGTGTTGATAGTAGACCACATGATCTTGAGTATTGTAAAAACCGGTGCCATAGAAACAACCCATTGCCCGCTGCCGGTCTTGTTCCTTAGTGAATCCCTGAATCAATGCCACCTAAGTTTCTTGATGCGAGGTAGTGGCCTTGGTCTGTTTACTCAAGGCATAGATGGCTTTTGCCCGTCCGGTGAGCAGTGTTGTCAGAAGTTGTGTCTCGCCTTTCAGTCTGTTGCACGTTGCAATCGCCTCGAATTCTGACAGCCAATTTCCCACGTTTCCATTATCGAATGCGCTGGGCCACTCCAGTTCCATCAGGTTGTGTTCAGGGCACGGCACTAATGTAGCGAAAAGCCGTTCAGTAAAATACCATCTTTATTGACCAACTCGCGCGTTCTCACGCAACGTGCGCGCCCGCGTTTGCGAACCGGAATTCCAGTCTACAAGACAGCAGTAGTTCCTCTTTGAACGCCGTGTGCACTTCTGTCTCGTCCTGTGCGTGTTGCTGACGCTTTCTATTGTGGATTTTTCGTTTACCATTTTTCACCCGTTGATCCGACTTCGTTGAGTGATGGCTCGTACAGTCCCCCGTGTTGTCCTTAATCCACCGTTGAGATGTTCCACCGAATGTTGGTATAATCGCGCCTCCGACTTGGTCATCCTTCACGCTATGGTTGTCGTACTTCGGACTTAAAAGACAGCTGTTCCCATGTGAACCATTACAGCGTTTTGTGCAAGTTCGTCATCCATTCATCAACCTGACAGCAGGTTGGCCAAAACTTGTAAACCAGTCAATTTAAAGAAATATGAAATGTTGAAAAAAAGATTACGGTACACAACGGAGGCAAAAACCATTATCTTATATGTTACTCGATGTTCACTTCTAGTCGTCGAACAGCTAACGGATGCACGTCGCCGAACATATCACGGCCGTCAACTCAAAATGACGTAACAAAAGCAAATGATAGGGTACAACATTAGCGACTGGCTTACAGTGTAGTTCTCCATTGGCGACTTGCTACCACTCAGCTTGATCACCTTTCTGGCACCATATGTTCGTGTAAAGTGGCGAATTTCGGGAAAATAGACAGAGTTGTAAAATTTCAATCGTTCCGTTGTTTTCTCTGATATATCTTCTAGGCGAGTGAACAAAAATGGGTTTCTTGTAACGTTCAAATTCAAATCCACTATTTGATCTTCCATGTAGGTTTTCTTATTCGAAACCGACTCATTCCCGTAATTCTCAAGCATTTGACCCATCTTGATCCTGACCGATTTTGATCTAACCAATTGATGCCTCTCCATTATCTCATCAATGGACATCTGTAGACAAGAGGAAACGTTCATTCGAATAAAGGCCTACGCTGCTAAGTTCAAATGTTTAACCGATGGAATGGACAAGAGTGTCAGGATGTTATTAGACTAAAACGACATTATTTGTTACCGAAAGACCATAGAAACTCAAAACCGTAAAGTATCCCTAAGATTTCGCACCTTGCACCAGTAACAACATTTCATATTTGAACTATGTAACTGCAGCAATTATGGCCGATCTAACCAATATGAATGTGATAAGTGACGGCACTGGACAAACTAGACTAAATTTCAAACAGTGTCTGAGGAGCCGAAGTTTGCGTAAACAATTATCTCGCACAGTACAGAGGGTAACCCGTATACTGTTCCGGCTTGGTCCGTTTCATCGTTGTGGGTGTGTAGTTTTGGAAAAGCGGTGAAACTGTAGTTACGCCAATGAACTCATCAGTATAGTAAATCGGGTAGTACCGTTCATATTAACGGTTAATTCACACCAGAATTTATATTTTGATAAAATTCAAAACAACTTTGACTTGGATCACCACATGGAATAATCGAGTAATTCCACGAGATAACAGCAAGAATTTGGTTCTTAAATTTTTAACCTTATTTTCAAACTAAGGCAGTACATATATGTTGTCTTTATGTTCTGTCGTGTTTGCCTCACGATGCCATGACGCCGAGATACATCAGTTCGACTTTTCAACCTTTAGTGATTGCACACCATTTAGGTTTTGAACATTCACTTTCTTAAACAATAACGTTTTTTAACTTTCAAGGGAAGAACCGATTAGCACTAAAGCATATCATGTCACAGATATAACAGATATCTTCGCAAAAATTCAGGCAAAATGTTAGGTGGTCTCAGTGTCAACATAGACGTCAACCAGAGAACATTTCCAGGTGTACAAAAGCACCTATTTGTGTGGACTGCCGTGTACTATTTTCTACGTAGCAGTTTGCGACCACGGCATCTAGACAGCGAATGGTGCTTTCGTCATATCTTGTCCGCCGTAGATCCCCTCCACTCATGATACCAATAAGTCAGGACTTCGTATGGAAGTTTACGTGGTACCCCAAGTCGGTACAAAACCAGTGAGAAATCAGTCACATCTAATGTCCGTTTCATTGGTCAGCGAACAAAAAACAGACAGACCAACTCAAATGGGCCCAGTAAGCGTGAGTAAAATATTCTTCCAGGGTAATAGCGGTAGGCTGGATAGTACATATACAACTGCATTGTATTGGAACCGGGAAAATAAAGACTCGGGTGAATGAAGCTGTTGTGGTGACTGATTGTGGGAAATGGTTGGAGTTATCATGGTGCGAGAAGGAACATCAAGTGAGGAGAGAATCGTAAGTTGGTCGCTATCCCCAAATGATTCATCTTGACGTAAACTAACAAGCATAGTTTCCTGGTGGTACGCATAGTCACGCCAAAAACAACTTAGGACGATTGCCAAACATTACGTCTAATTTAGACTAATTTCTCGTTAGAAAATCAATAATAATCTCGGGAGGCTGATATCACAACGATTGAAGTCCTCCCAGAAATGCAAAATAAAATTGCGCAGTTCTACAATAAGAGAATGTAACTGTTGTTCTCCGATGTTGATATGATATCATCCTTTGTTGCTAATCTAGATCAATGTGTCAGGAATTTATTAAAGCGTTCATTGAACAAAAGTAGAATGGCGGGACTTTCGATAGATCATAGATTTTGCATTCCGCTATTCAGCATTTCTGATATTTCGATTGCGACACAGTTTGACCTTTTATGTGATCAACTGAAAACAATAAAGCCCAATTCCAGTGGTATGGCCCGTTAGTGTAAAATTAAATTAGTCGATTTGCCCGATCAATACCGACGTATATCGGTCAAAGTATATGTGCATGTACATTCCAGTATACAGTAAAAGAAAGATCCGAATATTATCGTCTTAACGCTGGATGAAGGCTCCGATGGTGTCCTACCGAATAAAACTGATTATATCAATAAAGTGACATAAATTCTGATAGATCGCTCGAAATTCTGCTTGAATGCTAGATAAAAAGACCTCACTATTTCTGCTGGAAAGAAATCCACCGTCTGTCTTCAGCATCTAGAAAAGAGCGCCTTGGTTGATAAGAAAACTGACGGCGAACTCTAACTTAAGATATCCTAAATACACCAACTGTATGGCTCACTAAAAACCCACAAAAGCGGTATAACTTTGATATCAATATTACCGACGGTCAACTCGTCGCATCATAAATTGGCCTAATGGCTCGTTCGGTTGCTAGAAGCAGTAAGCATCAAGATTGCTTAGCATAGCCTGAGAGAGACACATCCATTTGTTGATTCCCTAAGAGATCTCAAGTTAGTAGACAAGGAAACGGTATCAAATGATGTAAAATCATTATTTAGAAACGTTCCGTTAACTGAAGTACTGTGGATTATCCGTCTTTGCAGCGGGATAAAATATCTTCCTCATACTATCTTTATTTGACATTTGTAAATTTCCTTTCTGTGTAATATGAATACCCCATCTTCATTGATTAGTAAACTTTACCGACACACTGATGGTGTAGTGATGGGTAGTTCATTGGAGCTCGTACTCACTGATATCTTTATGGTGCACTTGGAAATACAAGCAACAGTTATTCACTCCACAACGCTACATAAACGACACGATGACGATACATTCCATGTGTGAGACTCATGACAATATGCTGATCAGCCCCATTCACAACTCAACAGACTCCACAGGAAAATTTTATTCACTACAGAAGTCCAAGAGATTAGCAAACTTTTCTTCGTAAACGTGAAGATGTCTGTCATTAGTGACGAATGTTCTACCAGAAGATTTCGTAAAGTCCATTCGGACGGGACGATAAATTCATTTTAAAAGTTTCGCATTAACACCGCTCGAACGTTCTCCAGTAGGAGTCACAGAATTTGCTCACCCAAGACCGTCAGTATGCGGATCACAACGGTCATGCATCCACATGTGACACTAAACGAAGCTGACTGCCACCGTTCAAGTGATTAAATGGCGAATCGACCCAAGCAACCTGGCAAGTTCGGCAGTTGAACATTCAATCGACTGGTTGCGTTACGTTGCAGAGTAAGGCAGCCTAATGAAGGCGGGTCAGATGTACGTGCCACATGACACGCTTGCATCGACGTGTGATAGTCGCCGTGCTCGCAAAGTTCAATTGGGCCATGACACCAAGTGAAGTGGTGCCTATCCGCGTCTATCCCTGGCTAGCACGACTGTTCTACTCTGTGACTTATGCGTCTGTGTGCATAATGTCTAGGCGTTCAGCGGTCAGACACGATCCTGAACACCGATCAGTAGACACAGAAATCGAACACTTGTTGGTGTTTAGGTAACCCTGTTGGACAAGACACGTATGCAGGATGAATAAGTAGCCGACTTCAAATTCGTTTTACGATTTCCCATAACACTATTCATCTCAGACCATGAAAAGACGTGGTACTGAACCGTAACTCTTGGATGAAGATAGTCCGGATGGGTGCCCAGAATTTATACTGACTACAGCCCTCTGGTAATAAGTTCAAGTACACGAAAATAAAAGAACCGTGGGAGTTGCAGGTGATGATTCACTGTCAGTGTGAGACTGTGACGAGCGCGATCGCAAATGCGCCGACGGCCTCTAACTGGATGGTTATCAATGGGCCGATACCGAACTATCGACAAAAAAAGATGATGAAGGTGTTGAACAACTTAGTCCGAATGTGTTTTCCAGCCATGGAAACCACCTCCCTCCTGTTGCTCTATGAACCGCGCGCCATTTTTTCAAGAAGTCAGGTAGTGGGTACTCGTCAAGGTTCCTTTTCTTCGACTTTTCTGATGTTATAAACCCCGATGGGTTTAGTCAGTTTTTAAATGGAAACTGAAGTCCATCTTCTTCCCGTATACTTTGCAGAATGCACCAACATGCACTCTTGTATTTTGCCTTTTCACATGACTTACGCCCTGCTAGCTGCTTTCACTTGCCCCACGTACTTAAAAGGTGAATGTTTTCTTAGACTAAATGTTGCCCATTCAAAATCTCGTACTTTTGCATCCGGAAGATATGGCGGTCACTTTCACCTAAGCCCGTCATCATTCTAAGCAACAATCGGGGTCTGTGACGAAAGTGCTTCCACTTACAATCCTCTTTATTTTGATTATCTGTGTTAGATTACATATACAGTGTGTGGGCGGAACAACAAGTGGTGTAGAGCAAGCCACCTGTAGTGAAATGTGTTCAGGTGTTCTATGGCTTCGTTCACTGTGACACCAACAATGCAACTGCACATGTAAGTATGATTTAAAATGTTTTCATATATAAGTCAAATAACTTCAGCCTGCGTTAAATTAACCCAAGGTAAATACTTCAAAGCTTATTTTACGGACATAATCTTAAATATTGTCAAAACATTACCAGCAAAAACAGTCTGCTTACTTGCAAGTCGATTATGTACTCAGGCCTCGCCTTAAGCATCATTATAAATTCCAGCTGTCCTTGGATAGATAACAGATCCTCGCTGAATGTTGGAAAATCGTCTAAAACATATCCTCGTGTTATACATTCGAATGAACACAGCGATTCGCGAACTGCTTGGAATACGATCCGGTCATTCAGGTCGTGCCCATCTAGCATCAACGAACGCATTTGCAACCCCAGAGAGGTATCGGACGCTAGATGTTTTTGAACGATCGATGTTGCTATTGGAGTATGATGAGGAATAAAAAAAAACATTCTTCAACTTACGACTAATCAAGGGACAGCCCCATTTATCACATAACCATTTTGCCAACGTCGTCTTGCCTGAACATATTTGTCCAACAATAATGCAACGAGGAGGCCGAAACCACTGACGTTGGTTGAGCAGTACCTGGTTAGGTAAAATATACTCACCATAAAGTCGCTGGACGAAGAAGGACATGAAACTCGCGAATTCAAAGGAAATGATTCAGAAAAAAGGTGACGCATGTGGAAGAGAAACGTCCCAGGCACTACAACAGAGATATCTAAACGGACATGTACGCATAATCTTGTTCCTGGACTTCTCGTTTTGCTGACTTGTCTGGCACTAGCAAACGACTGTCTGACAGGGTTAATACCCGAAGTGACAATCATTTCCATTTAGTAACAGACCGACCAGTCCGTCTCGGTAGGTTATCCGCGAAGTGAACGAAATGAAACAAAGGGCAACACATGTGAAGTTCGAGTTGGTGTCTGATATATCTCCGCTGAGCAGCTAGAAATCACAGTGAGCTCGAAATCCAGTTGACCAGAAGGTTTCAAAGGTTGCTGTTGACGGACATGGAGACAGAAACAACTGAACATCAGGCCACCTCTCGTAGAACGACGAACGAGAGAACTGAGATTATTCCCTTGTTTTCTGAGAATGGTCGAAACGCCACCAAGGCGGTCAGGTTGTTTAATACCAAGCAAAGGACAAGTGGCTGTAGTTCTATCCAACATTAACAGAACGACTTCATAGTTTGTCAACGCCGAGAGTTCTTGTGACAGAAGTCACACTGGCAGACCAGGAACGTCAACTGATGATGTACCTGTTTCTGAGAGAGTTAAATCAGTACTCAGAAACCACTGAAAAAGTATGAGACAAACAATCTCAGAAATTCGTTTCAATTCTTGAGAGCCATACGACTGAAAGTTGTGAGCAAAACACATCATACCGGAAAGTTGTTAACAGACGCCGCGACCTATCGTCCAGAAGCGTGTTAGATGCATGTAAGTTGGTAAGACTAGATACTGTTTAGTTGCGTGAGCCAACGACTCCCGGGTGATAGGTAAACCATTCGCTCTCCTCTTTAAAAAGTGTAAGAGTGGCTATGAAAGCCTTGACCGCCTCGTTCAGCAACGATGGTAGATGCCGTCTATCTGTTTGGGGGGTTCGCAACGATCCACGCCGCTAGCTAGAAACATTATTTAACATGACACTGTGCCGCAATCCGTATTGAGCCTGTCCTCGCAAAATGGTTGACTCTTCCTCCTCATGAGACTCCATTATTTTTTTCTCCTCTCCCTACATTCGTACTTAATTATAATTTTGGTACACCGTAGACCATGGCCAGGACCAACGGTAGCCCGAGCTCATCGATAAGGCTTAAAGCAAAAAATACTAATGACACATTTTGAAGAGGAGAGCGAATGGTTTACCTATCACCCGGGAGTCGTTGGCTCACGCAACTAAACAGTATCTAGTCTTACCAACTTACATGCATCTAACGCGCTTCTGGACGATAGGTCGCGGCGTCTGTTAACAACTTTCCGGTATGAGGTGTTTTGCTCACAACTTTCAGTCGTATGGCTCTCAAGAATTGAAACGAATTTCTGAGATTGTTTGTCTCATACTTTTTCAGTGGTTTCTGAGTACTGATTTAACTCTCTCAGAAACAGGTACATCATCAGTTGACGTTCCTGGTCTGCCAGTGTGACTTCTGTCACAAGAACTCTCGGCGTTGACAAACTATGAAGTCGTTCTGTTAATGTTGGATAGAACTACAGCCACTTGTCCTTTGCTTGGTATTAAACAACCTGACCGCCTTGGTGGCGTTTCGACCATTCTCAGAAAACAAGGGAATAATCTCAGTTCTCTCGTTCGTCGTTCTACGAGAGGTGGCCTGATGTTCAGTTGTTTCTGTCTCCATGTCCGTCAACAGCAACCTTTGAAACCTTCTGGTCAACTGGATTTCGAGCTCACTGTGATTTCTAGCTGCTCAGCGGAGATATATCAGACACCAACTCGAAGCGGATAACCTACCGAGACGGACTGGGCGGTCTGTTACTAAATGGAAATGATTGTCACTTCGGGTATTAACCCTGTCAAACAGTCGCTTGCTAGTGCCAAACAAGTCAGAAAAACGAGATGTCCAGTAACAAAATAAAAATGCTGCCACCAGTTTCCTTCCGCTTTGGCCGATTGTGTCTGCACGCATCCTGACCTGGAAGAGAAAACAAAGCGTTCGTACACACATCACACGCATTACATTTTAATAGGCGGCTTCCGAATGATTTGTCAAACACGATACATGTTTCATAAATGTTGCGCCTTCTTTTCTTGCGGCTTGAGATCAATCAGGTTTTTATGATCGGTCTACAAACAAGCCAATTTTCACTGCGGTTCCAGTAAGTTACAAAGAAGGTTCCTGCAGACGGCTGCTCCTAGTGACCACTATAAACACGTTGGACAATTGTTCAGGCTTGAATGAATCTCATCGCCTACAGTGAATACAATCGAAACCAGCCCAGTTTTTGCGACTAAATGTTAAAATGATAATCTTGATATTCCTCGTCCAGACGACACGGCCATTGCCACCGAGATAGTTCATAGGTACATATATTGAGTTTCTAGGATTTTGAGCTTCGATAAAGGTCATCTACGCCTACAGACTATTAGTACGAACCTCAATAAGGCAGCGGTAGGATCAAACAGAAAAGAGTTGACAGTCCTCGTCCATTAGAAAAAGTAGCGCAACGGTTCGGCAGGTTAATGTACAGAGTTATTAGAAACTGCGAGAGGCGCGACCCAAACAAACGTAATGTTTCTAACGGTTTTGCCGATGGATGATATGCTTTTGAATACACTTTTTGTGAGGTGTCCATCCGCATTGGAAGCCGTGTCAATCAATTGTGTAATAGTGTGCACACGCCGGATTGTATGCGTCCTGGAACAATACCTTATTCATCCATTTGCATGTTCAACGTTGCCTGTGGCCTCAGTAGAAACGATTGCTTAAAATGGGCTACCCCAACCTACAAAGAAACGATTTGGGTTTTCAAAAGTCTCACTAAGGTGGGTCATCTGAACCATTGTTAGTTCGTTCGATTTGGACACTATTTATCACTGTTGGTCTCAGAAAACGCCACAAGCCAACACTCTTAATTACTGCATCTAAGACGAAAACACACGGACTGTGGTCCACTTAACTGTGAACTATCGATCCGTACCTGTTGAAGTGACGCACAAAGCTTGGTGGAGAACATATTTATAAAATACGCTACAGCATTTCAATTTTTAAAGTGCCTGGTAATTTCCTTACCAGTGGTGTGCTCCTAAAGTTAAACGCATGGCAGTATTCTAATATTTGACAGCTGGAATTTCAAAAAGCTCAAAATGTAACATCATGACCACACACTTACTATAGGTGAGAGACATGCTGTAGACGGTGGATTAGAGCGTTTGCCTGAAAACCGCGTCGAAAATTTAGTTGTACTTGACTGAGAGTAACTTGCCGATTGACGTCTTTTTACTGCACTCAGTAGCGTTGGTTCGTGATCCAGACCAATGTTCTCAAGTTCGGCATTGAGGTGGCTGGAGTTTGCTCGAAGTGCAGAAGTTGCGAATGTCGATCGAAAAACCAGGTTTACCGAAGAGTTCGCCGGAGAGTCTATCACTGAGCTGTGTACGAATGTTTCTGAACAACTGAACATCTCAATTATGTTGTCTCGTTGAGACTTGGGAAGGTTTTCGGTTGACCGTTTGCGATTGTTAGCATACACTAAATCTGGTTCTGCGGACCGCAGATAGCTGGAAGTATTGCAACTCTCCGTTGGCCCAAAGTTGATCCGAGTTGAAATCAAAATAGAATGCGGCGTATTTGTGCTCAGCAAACTGAAGTGTAAGCAGGCAGTGGGCAACACCACACCACCTGGACCAACATATTGTTTTTGTTGAATGAGGTTATAGATTGACTCATTGCAATACCACAGTGGTTGCACAACATCCAAAGCCCGGCCACTTACATTGTGTCGCAAACCGACTAACTTTGCCACATATGATTGCGGATTTTTAGATGATCTTCGTGGTTCAGACGTGACGTAGACAAAGGGAAGTCGCACGTCCTCTATGAAGGACATGCTGGCTATACCTCCATCCCTTACTTGTGAAAGAAGTTGCATCGAAATTCTACAACCTGAAACGCAAGAAGCAAGATGAAGTTGTTGTGCATCATTCTTAGATGCCAGTGGTCTAAGGCTTTCCCGAATCTGAAGAATTTCAGTCGACACCAAGACACATGTAAAACCCCGACGTGGTAGTTGTAGTGAGTCGAATTCTCTAACCGGTAGAAGTGACGGTAGTAGTGTGTTCAATGGCAAATGCCACAGCTTCATCCTTTGCACCTTATCCCCATCTAAAGGCTGCACAACATCCAGTCCACCGCTTGATTTTCCTATATATATAGTTGACGAAGGCGCTGATGTAAATCTGTCATATTCGTCAGCCGTGTAACAATTGTATTTCTTACATCCGTCACGTGGAGTGTCAGAGTGCTTTAAGGTGAATAGACTGCAGACACCTCTACTTAACGGACATTCATATTTAGTAGATTCATCTAGTCGGTTCCGTAAGTCTCGTTTACTAAACATCAAAGGGTGATCAACTGCCACTCCTGAACCGTAAGCTGATATTTGCGTGAAGCACGAATCCATTAGTAAATATATTCCCCCATATTTCCCGTTTTCCATGGTAGAGGACGACCTGCCAAAAACATCTGAAAAGACACACGAATCAGATCGACCGGTTGCAGCTGAAGAGTACCACTGTCGTTTCGGTATAAGCTGCATGTAGGTAGAAGCACTGGTGACCAAATCCGTCTTGACGACACCGAACAACTTGTTGCAAGTGCATATTAATCGGACAGTCGACTTCTCAGTGGGCTTCTTACGTAACAGCTGTAAAACAATTGAGTGGTCAGCAGACGGCTGCACCTCAGCCGTAGCATAGTGAAGTTTGCGCACGTGTTTGCGGCATTTGTGTGAATAGAACGGTCGTGAACTCTGTGTAATTAAAGCCCCATCATTCGAAATAAACAATATTCGGCTTGTGCAGGAATTTTTAGTAGCCTGAGGAGTCTGTCCAGGAGTATACTCATAACTCTCATTCTCACGACATTTCAAACAAAGTAGTGGAACACGTGAGCACGTCTGCTTATGCATTTGTTCCGCATGGTTGGCCCTGGTTAACGTTGACTGGATAGTAACTTTTGAAGTAAATTCAATAGGCAAACTCGTCGGTCGTGCGGGAATGTTTGTTTTGCCAGTAAGTTGAGGATATTGCAATTTATGATCAGCCGCCACCGAAAATTGCCGTTTATATTTGTGCCTAAAGTAGAACTTCTTGGTTTTTCGAACACCACGAAATCGTGTGTCATCAACGTAATAAATGTCTGTAATATCAGGAAAGGGTGTTTGACTTTTCAATTCCTTAGACGTTTTCAACCATTGACTAACGAGTGATGGTGATGGTGCAACTGGATTTTCTTCAATCAGCTCATCGGCATAAAATGGAGATTCGCACGCTTCGTTAGGCTTCACTGTTGATGATAAACCAGATGGCAAATGGACTTTGTCTTGGTTCGATGGCGCATGAAGCCAATGCACCTTCGGCTGCACACCATGAAAAGCCAGTAGTAAACAGACGACCTGCAAAAAGAGTGGACGGCGTGGTTTGAGGGAGCTTATCAATCCTGCCCTGATTTTTCATTACTAGTGTTTATACTAACTGAAAGTTGCCAAACGGTATAGACAATCAACCGTAGATTACATAAGTCACTTTGTACAGATAACTCAAATACCATTAGTAGTAGTACTAACACTGATGACGAACTGCCACACGTCTGTAGCACGTATGTGTCGCTGACTCCCGCGACTCCCGCGAAGCGACGGCACTGCTTTATGAAATATTAATGCTCCATCATTACTAACTGTAGACCACTACACTCCAAGATCCTCAACAATTTCAACTGACACCTCTTTAAAGAAGGGGTTCATAGCAGGAAAATGTTTAATTATAGTTAGTAAAGGTTAACCAACAAGCGTAAATTTCCATTTCCACATTGACTTCTGTACTGGACCAAATTCAATCGTTAGGGATGAATTCACTTGCACATTGTAAACCCAGGAGTGCCTCTATGCATTTAGCCCCGAATCTATGCTGGTTCACATGCTGTTGTATATGGTCCATAACAGCTAGCCGCCATTGTGAGCCGTGGCGACCAGCTGCTTTGTTCAATCAACAAAAGTGGACCCCAGATCATCATCATCACATACAGCAATACATCAGTGGTTCACACTTATGCTTAACTTCCACACAACCACGAAGAAGAAAAAAGGAGGGAGGGGGACGGGACTTGACTAGTAAAAAAACAGCTACGCCTATATTCAAACATTCAACATCAAGGTGTTTACACCTTGCAAACAAACAACCGTACAAGTGAAAGTATGACATCATCAACAAGACAGTTTCTCAACGGCTTTCACTGCCCCCACGTCATTAAGTGCACTCACTTCACAGAGAACTGGGCCAAACAACAACATTCAGGCCACTGAACTCGATCAGCCGCCATCTCACCTAACGTCTCCAACCACCGACTCTTAGAGTCGCGGGGGCCCCAGCCCAATCTACGGTGTCCACCTCCTTCGTGAACGACTTCATTTCTCTACGTCAGGTCATCATCTGTCCATCTCACATCTTACACCAGTCGGTCGCACTGATGACCAAAACTTTTCTGTTTTCGCAATTAAGTGAATTTGGATCAACCTGCATGTACATAAAATGTGGCCTGTGCCAATGTGACCAAACTTCCCTTCAATAACTACATCCTTGGATGGTTCTTTGAGAATTGCTGCAAAAATGTGTCTATGTAATCCCCAACTGTAGCACGTCACATACTGCTTTGATCTTAGATTCTCTCACTTTATAACTACGTTCGAGTTGTCTGATTGGCCTATGAGCCGAGGGAAACATGTCTGCTCTGAGTGTCAGTGTTTCTTACGACCACTATCGATTGTTGTTGTCCCGTTAGTTCATGGAAGCAAAACTCCCAATAGAACCTAAATTAGTTAGGCGAGTGGCGCAATGGAGGCGCAGCGTTCAGTATACATTCAGAGGAGTGGGGTGGATAAAAAGAGAAGTAGGGTCTCAACAGCTAATACTGACCGATCCGCATACAGAAATTGTTGAAACGCGAAACCCAGTTTAAAAATAGTCTGCCAATAATCACACATCTTTAGTGCCTTTTGAAAGAAGGTGTCTCATGATAGGATAGTGATACGGTACAATTTGACCTGCGATCTACTTGACATCGCCAGGGTCGTAGTATTTACATGATGACGGGGCTTTTGTCAAACTATAGCTAACTATAAGCGTCTTCCCTTAAGAGTAGGATAGCATCCTGAAGCAGTTAATCAGAGTGGATGTTGAGCAGTATTGTATACAGGTCAAGGCACGACAGCTTTGTTCATTCCAGTCGAACTACACAGCCTACAATTCAGAAGTAATCAGAATCCGGATAGGATCAATCCCAAAAGTACGTGGCCTTACCGGACAACTTCGTCGACCCAACTAACTAATACGGAGCGAGAAGAAATTATGTAAATGTTCTGTATACGTCGAGAAATACGTCGATTATCAACGCTAGTAAAACCACATCTACTACAAAACGAAACCTATGATGACATTTCAATATCATTCCCAAAATCACCAATATGGTCAGTGCAGTCACAATACATCCTGTATTTCATGATTCTAAAACGTACTGCAATAGTGTCAAGAATAATTGCAAAAACATCAAATATCTCGACTTTAACACAGATATCGGTGTGGAAACGTGCCGGCTGATTCCCACCCAGATGAATCACAAGAGCACGCACTGTGGGGTTTGGGTGTTTAACACCCTGTATTGTAGCCGAATACTGCAAGGTAGACAGTTCATAGGAACTTTACAGAATGCAAGATACGGAGAATGCTTATGTACATCGGAACCAGTACTGGAGGGCTAAAAGGGAAAGGAGACATAACTTGTTGGCTTGTATCAAATTGGATACACCCTAACGCCGAGCAGTCCCTGTAAACCAAACGACCCATCTGACGCAACACTGTGAGCCTACAACTCCTGGGATAGTTGCTTGGGCTAGGTGAGGGGATAATTCGTAATGGACCATAAGGTTGATGGAAGACCCTGTGAGCTAAGAATAAATCTTCCTGACATGCTGACGGGGAACTGCTAGCTTACGCAGCCTATCTGGGTAGGTTAATAAATGAAGCGTCGTAATCTGTTTTGTAGCGCTTCGTTTCACCCCTACAGTAAGAACAGTGTTTTTCAGAAGGTAAAGTTGTTAGCTTCGCTACTTAGCTCACTAAAAGAAAACACCATCATCAAGTCGAAAATGGTTGAAAAACAGATTGAGGGAAACAATTCAACCAGCCTAGTGCATAGGCCGAGTGCCGAATGCTTTTTCTTGACCACCGACGTACGACCGGGATACAGGCCACGGCAGGTTAACACTATCGTTGCTCAGTCCTGGTTAGGGGTAGCAATACATAGCTTTTAAAAGTAAGATTTATCAGGTGGCAAAAAGAGGTAGGTGATTACTCATTTTTACGGTCTGAAAAAAACGGACCGACCAGAAATCGAAACTTCGTCGCTCAATATAGCTGGTTAGGTCAGTGTGTGTGTGTGTGTGTCAATTCAAGGAGCTAACATAGAACAGCCTCAAACACGCAACAGTATTAGGCGCACCAGATTTCTACAATCACTTGATCCCACCTCTTAAATTATGCCGGTTTTAAAGATCGGTAAATTGCAAGGAGTTGATCCACGTGATCAGGAACGAATTGGCGGTCAGCTGGTTTGACTCGGTTGGGTCGCGAAGCCATCCGGAATCATCATCATCATCATCATAGACAGCAATACATCAGTGGTTCACACTGATGCTTAACTGCCACACAACCATGAAGAAGAAGAAACAAACCCTGTTTAATAAGAGAGAAAAAAGGGTGAGGGTAGAGGACCTAACCGCTAAAAAAACTACGTTTACATTCAAACATACAACATCAAGGCGCCTACACC
>JTDE01003326.1:0-17163 GCA_014338405.1 Paragonimus skrjabini miyazakii | reverse complement strand
TAATCCGTTTCGGATGCCGCCAACCAAGTGCTATCCGCATGTCCTATATGTTCCAATGTTTTACGTTCGTGACTGAAGAGAGTAAACGAAACGTTAACATCTCGCGACGTATGCCTTCTATCGTTACTGATAGGTTCATTTCGCAATTTTGATAAGGTCGCAACACAATAAAATAAAACAGATCCCAATATATTACAATGCCGTGTATGAGTTGCGCGATGCAAGTGACTCTGAGCAGACAACCATAGTACATGCGCGCCTACGTTAGGTCCCGGACTTACAACTAGTTCACGTCTGTAATGTAGTCACCCACGTTCAAGTAGATAAGCACCAGCACAAATCACTGACGTATTGTTGACTTTGATGATTGTTGGTTTACTCGGAAAAAAACGAAAAATGCAAAGACGCCCAGCTTCTTGTGAAGAACGCACACAAGTGCACAGTATTGCGACTGCACCATATGTTCAATGACCAAAAATCCCTAAGAAGTCAAAAAACAATGGAGCGAACAGGCTCCTTTCTGGTTGTTCATCATTAAACCAAACATATAACGTTTACATGGAAAAGTGTTACCAGGATGAGATGAACACAAGAAGTGGCAAGTTGAAAGGTCAACTACGTTATACAAATGACACAATTACATTATTAACATGAAGCAAACGGAACCGTGGCGGTTTGGTTGATAACTGTGTCGGCGGTTGTCTACATCATTAATAAGGCCTACACAAAGCGTTTCTGTAAGTACAAAAATGTATCACCCACTACTAATGTGATCGTCTAAAATGGCTAAGATTCGTCATCTCGCGGCCCCATATTAATTGTCTTTGACTCGGTAAACCTGACGAAAAGAAGAGGTCGGGTTGATGGTATGACTTGATGTTGATAGGTTCTGTAAGCCTATCTTGCAGAGGTCGCCTAACGGGCTTAAAAACTGCACAGATACGGTTGAGTGGATGGCGGTTAGTACGTGAGTTATTATGCACTGTAGTCATTAAGTGTTGTCAGGCGGAAACTCTCGACCCACAGCTTAGGCGATTCATTTGATCTGGTGAATACAACCAAAGATATCAACTTGAGTGGACAATCGATGTTTTCTCTTGACGTCGCATCCTTATTTACCAACGTCCCGCTAAAGGAAACTTTAGACTATTTATGTGATTAAATCGAGGGTTCTGACAGATATTCGGATACCACCGACCGAACTCAAACAGTTAATCTATCTGGGCACTTACAACGTGCAGTTCAAGTTCAACGAAGAAATTTATCGACAGAAAGATGGTGTCGCAATGGGACCACCGTTGGGACCGCTGTTTGCAGATGTTTTCATGGCGAAGTTAGAAACTGAGTTCAGCGGTAGACCTATGTAGTTTTTATAAGAGGTACGTGGACGACATCCTTTGCGTACTCGATAACAACGTAGATTCGACTGATATATTGGCTAGATTCAACGACAATTCTCGTTGGAGACCGAAACAAATAATCAGTTAGGTTTTTTGGATGTACGTTTGCGTCGCCGCGCGGATGGCTCAATTCAACGCGCGATATACAGAAAGGGCACGTGGAATGGTCAGTACATTCATTTTAATGGTTTTGTACTACCCGCCCTGAAAAGAAATCTAATCAACTGTTTGACGGACAGGGCTGTAAGAATTTGCACGGATGATACTATAGCCGTAGAATTGACTTTCATACGTACAGTATTCATACGAAATGACTACCCGGAAATATTCATAGACAGAGCTATACAACAACAGAGTGAAAGGGACCAGATGTATCAAGCGGAAAAGAAAACTGTACACATCGGGTTGCCCTTCAAAGATGACACGCTGGCTGAAACCGGCACATGTAGACTCACAAGGGCAGTTAGTGCAACATTTTACGCCGCTAAATTACGTGTCCATTTCACATCCAATCCGGTTTTGTGCCCACGCCTAAAAGATAAAGTGCCTGTTTCTGCAGCCTCATTTTGTGTATACTCAATAACTTGTTCCTATGGAACCAGCTATGTTGGCCGCACGACCAGACGCTTATCTGAACAGGTCCGGGAACACCACCTAGCTTGGCTCAACAGTGGAATAACTAAATCTGTCAACAGTGCCATATTATCGTACCTGGTGGATTCGAATCACTGTAGTGACCTGGAGATACCCCGGTGTGTCTGCTGTACGATGTGTAAAATCCTTCCTAAAATCTTGGCTCACATTGTACATAGGACCTTAAGGATCTTTGCTTGCCGTCCGCTTGACGCATGCGATCGCGCTTGTTTGTTTGTATGCTGGTCGGCCTATGCGCGTCAAGGACGCCATACACTTTCTTCCGGCTTGCTCGCGCGCTCGACGGTCGGATCCTCAGTCTCCCCAGCTACTTCGCGTACCGGTGTCGTTTAGCGCTGTTCGAGACCATCTGTAACTATCGTATAATATATTTGCGGTCTCCACAATTACCTGTATTTTTATTTCGCGTCTGGTATTATTGCGTATCCTTAAGGGAACGTTAATTTAGTGCACGTACGCACTAAATCACTCCGTCAATGTGACGAATGCATTTCGCCCAGTCTACCGAGTTAAAGCTATCCAGTCGAGGGCAGTGAGGCGTAGGATTCTGTCCACAGCTGAAGCTATTGGAATTCGTCTGTACAACCCACCCCTGTGTGCCCAGAAACGTTTTGCTCAGGCGTTGGATTTGCCATGGCCACGGTTCAAGTGGGTACTTGATTGCAGCGTGACATTGAACTGACAGACCTGATTAACCACCCATTCCCCGTTTACTCCCTTCAATGATTTCCTGTAACATTCGTGATATAAATGTGATGTATTTTGCCTGATGATGAATAACTAAAAACGAGCTTGTTCACTACACAGAATTTTTCATGACTACACTGGGAATTTTCGCGCGATTTTTTTTGTTCTCTTCAAGGTATGCCTCACGTAGTGACCGTCTCAACATAATAAACAATGGTTTGGTTACAAGATTCTCTAAATACGTGAAAATGGCCAGATGCATTCAATTTGATCTGACTAGCTTCGAGGTGTGAAGTACTGAAAAAACTCTATTCCCATGACTATAAACATAGCCATGGTCTCAAATTATTCTGCAACCGAGGGTATGAAAAATAATGGCGCTTCTGTTTCAACTCCTTAAAAATTTTAAAAACGTTTAATAGGCGATGCATTCTTAATACTAACAGCATCGCAAACAACAACCGACCAGTGGTTCACACCAACAACCATGTAGCAAAGGAAAATTGTAACGTCTGGTCACTGAAAACACCTAAAGATGCACTCTAGTATTCAGCATCAGTGTATCTAAAAATTACACACAAAAAAGCCATGTTACACCGGGTTCTCTAGTCCTCGTTTATTTTCCGTGTTGCTCACGTCGGTTATCAGCACCGCCACAGAACATTCCCAGTTATATCATGCCTTTGTTGTAAATTTAGCCGTTCTAGCCAGTCGCAATTCATATGACATTTTACAAGGCATTTTGACGTTTGCAGCTGACACCTTCATGTATTGTATGAACCCCACGTGCACCCCAACTTCCAAAACGAATTCATTCATTTCTTTTTTTCCATCTGGGCCCGTTTCATTGAAGTTAATCAGCATGACAGTCCCCGACAAGCTCTAGTCATTTGCAGGAAAGTAACCTTGCCAGCTAAATATGTGGCGTTGCAGAAAGGAAGCTCCCAGAGATAATATATATATTTCGATATTATTTCTTCTAGAATGTGCCACGTTACTGTTACGGTGAACAGTGGCCCAAACCACAGTGTCCTCTATCATCATCATCATCATCATCATCATCATCATCATCATAGGCAGCAAT
This sequence comes from Paragonimus skrjabini miyazakii, assembly GCA_014338405.1. NCBI lineage: Eukaryota > Metazoa > Platyhelminthes > Trematoda > Plagiorchiida > Troglotrematidae > Paragonimus > Paragonimus skrjabini miyazakii. The sequence continues at coordinate 13,338 of JTDE01003326.1, read as the reverse complement.
GCATCAGTGGTTCACAGATGCTTAACTGTCACACAACCACGAAGAAGAAAAAGCAAACCCTGTATAGGAAGAGAGAAGAAACAAAGGGAAGGGGACCTAACCACTAAAAAAAACTACGTTTACATTCAAACATACAACATCAAGGCGCCTACAACTCGTAAACAAACAACCGAGCTGTAAGTGAAAGTAAGGCGTCATCAGCAAGACAGCTTCCTTGCGGCTTCCACTGCCCCGCATCATTAAGTGCACTCACTTAACAGACAACTCGACCAAACAACGACAAAATTCACGCCACTGAGCTCAGTTAGCCCCCATCTCACCTAATGTCACAAGCCACCGACTCTGTGAGTCGCGAGGGCTCCAAGCCGGAAGACGAACCCGATCTACAGTAGCCAACCACTTCGTGAACGATTTCATTTGTCTACGCCAAGGCATCATCTGTCCACCTCGCGCCAATCGACCGCAGCGTCGGCAAATAGTGCTCGGTGTGACAAACGACTAGCTGGCATCCCTAGTACATGACCTGACCACCTAAGTCTGTACAAATGTAATGACTGAATAAAAGAACTCGTTTGACAATCAGTACCAAACACCCACTTCCTAAACTCCTCATTGCCCGCTAGTTGGTGTCATCCGATACGAGCGATTGAACGCAGACATCGGTGGTCAAACACCTGAAGACGGTTCAGGTCTTCTACCCTGACTGACCAGGTTTCGCTGCTGTATAGTAATACAGCCCTCACTGTTCTCTGATATACGCGACCCTTAAGCTTCAGAGAGATATCTTTTTGTCACTATAAGTGCCTCAAATTAGTAAACACCGCACTAGCCTTAGAAATACGAGCCTCTATTTCATTTCCTACATCTCCGCCGCCGCCACCGCTGATGCAGCTTCCCAGGTATACAAACCGGTCAACAACCTCCACGATTTCATTATCTAACGTTAAATCTACGTAGTCACAGCAACCTTGCAGAAGCACTTTGCATTTCGAGGCTGCAAAGTGCATTCCGAAGTACTTAGCAGAACGCGAAATTGCATTCAGCGTTGCTTGCGCTGCTTGAAAGTTGTCAAACAGCAACACCTTATCGTCAGCATAATCAAGATCAGTCAGCCTTCCACCAGGTAGGAGGTTCACACCAGCATCTTGTGACTGCCGGAGACAATTCTCTAGTATTTCGTCCATTACGAAATTAAATAAAAATGGTGAAAGGGGACAGCCTTGACGAACGCCGCTTCTGGTGCTGAAACTGTCAGACAGCTCACCGTGAACCCTAATCTGAGCAGAAGTATGGGAGTAAAGCGCCGACAGTATGTTCACATACTTGGTCGGTACACCCCTGCGTTTAAGCGACTCTAAAAGTGTGGATCGATCCACCGAATCGAATGCACATTTATAGTCGAGAAATATGGCAGTTGTTGGCCGGCGGTACACATGACGCTGCTCCAACTTTTGACGAAGAGTAAAAATGTGATCTACACATCCCCAGCCAGGACGAAACCCTGCCCGTTCTTCTCTAATGTTTAACTTCCGAACTGCAGTGAGTCGACGAAGTATAATGGATCCAAGAACCCTAGAAATGACTGGGGTCAAACCAATTCCCCTACGGTTTTCGCAAGAGCTCCTGATACCCTTTTTGAATATATGAACTATTATCGCGTGACCCCAGCACGGAGGGATGGTTTCCGTCATCCACACAAGTTGAAACAGTTGAGTCAAGGCCTCAACTGACACCTCTCCACCTTCTTTAAAAAATACTGGCACTAGATCATCTGGACAGCAGCCTTATTACGATTGAGAGGCGAGATGCAATTGCGAACCTCAGTCTCAGTGGGTGGTTCTAAATCTACCGACCAGGGCGTCACATCAGAAGTTTGTGGTGGCAGCACGGAAGAAGCAGGAGGCCAGCTAAACTGACCCTCGAAGTGTTCCGCCCAACGTTCTAACCTTCCGTTGGCGCAATTTGCCAGCAACCATCATTGCGCCTTGCAAGTCTACTGTTACCGAACGCACCCGGAACGATTTTGTGCGACACTCCCGCTTGACACATACGTCCAGTCGTGGTGTCAGCATTTGGACGTCGAGTGTTCGACATACTTCACGACATCGTTTATCCCGGCATCCGGGCTACGGCTAAACTTGTTTCTGACAGGTACATCTAGCCCGGTTTGCACAAGAGTTTTTGCGCTTGGGCACGAACTTACTTAGTTTGTCGGCGGGCTAAGGTTAATCGTCATAGGTCGACCCTGATCAGGTGATATCCTTTGAATACCGTCCGACGCGCATCTCCATATGGCTGTCGTAGGTCCTCTGCTTTCCAGTGGTATGATTTATGTCTCGACGTTGACAGATTACTTCACGCGATGGCCAGAAACCGCCACTCATCTAGACGTCCGTCCAGAGACCGTTACGTGCATTTTCGTTGATTGCTGGGTAACAATTCGCGGTTGTCCGACTGCGGTGACAACCGATTGTTGTCTTCATTTCGAAAGCGGTTGTTTCGCGTAGAAGTTAAACGCACTTGGATGTCATTGTGCGCGCACTACGGCATACCACCTGGTTGCAAACGGAATGGTTGGACGTTTTCATCGACAACCAAAATAAGCCCTCGTCGCCATCGGTGCAATTCCGTTGGTCAACCCCATGCCAAAAGTCATGCCTGGTATCCGCACTATTTTCAACAGCGACTTTTCCAGTGCCGAACTTTCTTGCGGTCAACCGCTGTGTCTTCCTGGGGATTATTTCCTGCATGCCTCAGACACTCTTCGGTACGACGCTTCCTACGTTCAACAACTCGCATTGCACATGCGTCGCCTCCGTATGACGGACACAGACACGTGAGAACAAAGCTGCTGGGTATCTGTTCCCCGGGACCTCCACAACTGCACCCACATGTTTGTGCGCATGGATGGCTCACAAAGACAACTCGAATGACCGTATGAAGGTACTTCAACGGAAATACTGTTTCTACGCACTCGAGCGCCAGGGTATTCGGGACACGGTTAACGTTGATCATTTTAAACCTTCTTGATTTGAGAGAAACGAGAAGGCCCCCAACGCTCCGCCGCACTCCGTGGCCAGGCTGATAATCGCCTCTTAACAGCATCGCCTCAGCGCATCTCAATAAACAGACGAAACCGTCTCATTCACGATACCGCGTCTGGTCGTAGTGTCCATTAATCTAAACGGCTCAGAGAGGGCCGGTTTTTGTTATACTATGTTTGTTTTAACAAAACGGTTTTACAAAACCCAAAAGCTTGCAGTCTTTGAAAACACAAGGAAAGCGTTCGTTTCATGCCCTCGTCTTCTCTGTTTCGTCGGATCAGTTTGATATTTACCCATGGGCTCATATTCGTCTTTTTTCGCTTCAATTTTCCTTGGTCCGCCTACGTGGGGGATCGATCAGGCTTCGAAACTCGAATAACGCCGTACGCTTTTTGTGTTCTCTACTTCAAGACTGGGAACGTTTTCCCTCGTTCTTTTCGACACTGTAGGAGAGGACACTGGAACGAGACCGCTGGGAACTGTTAACATTAGTACTGCTTCACCGGTGGTATCTAGGAGTTGCATTACCAACCACCATTTGGTCGCATTTCAACTGATGCGGCATGAAACCGACCAGGCCAAAGTCGGCCGACTGAAGTTCGTCTTCAGGTAGATCGTAAGGTAGCGTTCACAGTACTCTTCTGGAAGGGATTGTGTAGTGACCTGGAGATAACCTCAGTCTATTTGCTGCACATTATGTATAGTTTTTCCTAGAATCCTAGCTTACGTTGTAATTAGAATCGTGGAGATCTTTGAATGCTGCTGGCCTGTCGACTGCTAACCCACTTCTTTATTTGCATACTTGTTGATCTGTATTTCCGGCTTACTATCGCGCTCGAGAGCTGGATCCTGAAGCCCCTAACCACTTTCGTGTATACGTGTCGCTTATTGTTCACAGCAACCTGTTATGACTTTCGTATACTATACACCGGGGCTTTCAGTTATTTTTACTTTGGGTCTGGTACTTACTGTGTATACTTGGAAACCGATAATTTAGTGGACATCTGTACTAAAGTATGAGGGCCTTGGCTATAAGGTATGTTTGGTGACTGAACCTCGAGAATGGCATGACAATTGATTCGCAGCCCAGATGAATGTTCCCTTAGTTCCACTTAATCCATGGAGTTGGCCGGATAGAACTTGGAGGCATGTTCACATAGACTACTCGGATCCAACGGGGCAAAATATATGTTTGTTAGTTGTGGATGCTTTTTTGAAGCGGATTGAAGTTTATTCGGTGACAAGCATGACATCACAAATCACCTGTTTGTGTTTACGAAATTGTTTTGGCAGATTTGGCATTCATCACGCTGTCATATCTGATTACTGCACAAAATTTACCAACAAATAATGTCAAGAATTTATTACAAACGATGGGGTCCGACACTTGAGAACTGCTTTTTATACTCCAGCGTTCAATGGGATGACGGATAATGATAGTAAAAGCAGTTACGTATGGACCAAGGAAATAGTTTCCAGCACCAATGAGAACAAATCTGGACATATTCCTTTTCGCATATGGTATAACCCCAATTGAAACTACGAGGAAAATTCAGGTCGGATTGATATTTAGCCGGAGGTTACGTATTTGGTTTAACTTATTTTCCCCGGACGCTAATGCAAGGGTTAAAGATAGGCAGGAAAAAGGAGAAGTGTTTTGGCGTAATTGATTTAGTTTGTGTAAAGTTGCCTCATAAAGACGAACAAACCGTTAAAGTAGTCTTACTGGAGAGCCGGACTATCACATGGTACACCGATCGTCCGCGTTCTCGTCCCACTGTACTAGAAGAATCGTTGTCGAACCATAACCCAAGCCACAATTCTTCGAAGGAAGAAAGTCTTTTACCATAGCATCACATGAAGAAATTTGTCGCCGCGTCGACAAGTGAAACTTTTCCAGGCTGGCGAAAACAAGCCAAGTTAGAGGAGGGAGGAATGTGGCGTATGCGCCTTCCGTTGTCCGCTCAATACCTGTCCACCCATTCACATGTGAGTGTTTGTCGTATCCATACCTGGTCAGTAATGTGGTCTCATTCTCGTGTTCGATAAAGTTACGCACTATTGCCACCAGGTGTCCTATTTCTACGCTGGGTTGACTTCCTGTCATAATTCGCAGTTAAACGTGTCTCCTGAATCGTAACAGGCTATATCATAGGCCTAACTACAAAACTCCCGAGCTGTCTATCAAGTCGTTCAACTACTCTCTTAGTTACCAGTTATTAAGCTATGGTGCGAAGTTAACTATATTTTGATTTACTAAGAAGAGATGTGAAGGCTAATTTGAGATGTAATCCACGGCCAATAGTCATTGATGTGCTACAACCAAATCAAGCAACTCGACTTTCCAGAACTGCTCGTGACGAAAAATTTGATGCGTGGCCTTTCATCGACTTGCTAGTCAGTCTGTACATGTCTGGACATACGTCTGTTCATTTGAGGGTGTCAAGAGCCAACACATATGTGGAGGAAACGTTCGTCATCGGCAAGGAAACTTCCCAATGGAGGAAAAAAGTGATGCTGGATTTTAGGCTGTTGACAGTGTGTTCACACCTCGGATAAGGTGCGGATGTCGTGATTCACACTGGGCCAAGCAAAACTTACAGTGAGCACCTTGACTGTGGAGCGTCTACCTGGATGAAACAAGCTGGGCAACACTTCAAAAGTTCAGCTGTGAAAACCTAACGGAATAACTAGGCGAAATACATTTCGTGAAGTGTCTCGAAAGATCCTCCCTTCGGACTTATGCATATAAACTAGTTCTAGTTTGCAAAACCTAACTGGCGAAGTCGTTATCATCATCACCACAGCAGCGAAAAGCCCGTTCCTAAGGTACCCTAGCACGCACCGCCCCTCAATTCAGCAGGGACGTGGAATATCCTAGAAAAAACACTACTGAGGAGTTCGAAAATTAATAAAACACTAAGCGGGAGAACTAGAAATTACAAAGATGAACGCAAGCCGTTGACTGCAGGACGCATAAGAATCTCGGATCGCGTCTGTAACCAACGATTTAGGTAACCACGAGGACTCTATCTAGGCGGGCGACACCTACCAATTTTGCTCAGCGAAGCAGTCAGGGTCTCCATAGTTTGTGACCACGTTGTTGCTTGACCATCACATGGTTTCACTCAACTGTTGGCGGTCTCAGTATATAATACCCAGTACGGTAAACGCACAGCTGGCATATGGAGTGCGGAACCCAACCATCGCAAGCTGCGCACCGTGAGTAGCTGACCAATTGATCGCACATCCCGAGCGTTCCGGAATACGCGTCGGCGAACTGCCACATTGCTCATGCGATCAGTCCATTTAATGTGGGCTAATTGGCGGAGACAATGATGGTCAAACATCGCAAGCTTGTTGATACCTTCCTTGCGAACAGGCCACGGTTCCGAATCATAGAGCAAAACAGAACGTACACAAGCATTATATACTCTTCCTTTCAGCGACAACCTAACATCTTTTCGACGCCAGAGATGACGCAGTTTGGCAAAGACAACGTGTGCCTTTGCTATCTTCGCTGACATCTCATCAGCAACATTACAACCTGACAAGATAGTACTACCTACGTATGTGAAACTGTTCACAGTCTCAAGCGGATTACCTGCAATAAATAAAGTAGGAGAGGAAATGCCGCAGTCTTGAAACAGCACTTTACACTTTGAAGGTGCGGAGTGCATTCCACACAAACCACCCCGGTCACTCACCTTGTTCAGCATGGTCTGCATGTCTCCAACAGAGGGGCTAAGTAAGACCATGTCGTCCGCATTCTCCAGATTGGTCAACCTAGCGCCAGGAAGAAGCTCAACACCAAGTTCACTAGGATCCTCAAACGCACCCTCTAAAATGTCGTCTATGACAAAATTGAACAGGAAGGGAGAAATCGGACACCTCCGACGAATACCACTAGAAGTGATGAACGCCCGAGATAGTTGTCCATGAACTCTCATCCTGCTTGCAGAATGAGCGTACAGTGAACTCAACTGATTAACCAATTTCCCGGGTAATCCCTTTTGAAAATGGCAGCTTCCGAGAGCGTTACAAGCAACTGAATTAAAAGCAGTCTTTAGGTCCAAAAAGACCACGACTGTCGGCTGTCTGTGAAAGTGCCGATGTTCTAAGATCCGTCATAAGGTTAAAATGGGATCAACGCATCCTCGACCGGATCGGAATCCTGCCTGGTCTTCGTGTATCTGACTTTCTCTGGGCTCAGTGAGCCGACGGAAAATGAGACCAGTGAGTAACTTGGATGCAACAGACACCAAACTGATACCTCTGTGGTTATCACAGATTTCGGACTCCCCTCTTGAAAACAGGAATTACTGTCAACAGGCACCAATCTCCAGGTACATCTTCAGTTCCCTGAATCGTCTGGAGGGGGTTGTTAGTTCCGATATCAACCTCTTCCCGTCATCTTTGAAAAGAAAGGGAGGGAGGAAGTCTGAACCAGCAGCTTTATTATGCTCTAATAAATCGAGCTCCAGGACCATATCTGCATCCGACGGAGGGCCGTCTAGAACGTAATAACTGACCATTCGGGTCCTGCCATCCACACGATCTGGTTGAGGCAGCCGAACTGTTCTTCAAAATGGTCAGGCCATCTTTGATATCGGTGCGATTGACTGGTGATAACTGAACCACCTATGCTGCTACCCCTGACCTATACTGCCACCTTGGGGAAGTGGTCGGGTTTGTGTACTGTTTTGATCCGGCGGGCTATGTTGACTAGGACTCCGGTCCTTCCAGATGCAACCTTGTCAGACAGTCCAAATAGGAGAAATCAGACGAAAAGCAGTTACACTCATAGGATTGTATGTCACACTACTGACCGCGTAGGAGTGGTTAGGTAGTAAGGCACGATCCTATGGGCATACAGCAGAACTATTTTCATAGTTGCGGCACTGCTGTCCTCCGTATCAGGAAGAAGGGGGTTAGAAAATTTACTATCAAACAAAGAGCACTCCGATCGCCCAACGGTTGACGACCGTGACCGCCGGCGTATTATCCAATACGGTCAAAAAACATCTGATATCCCGCAAAAGCCCGATGTCGCTTCGAGTACATCCACTGCGCGCAGTAGTGCTCAGAACCAGACATCAATGGATTATTCACCGCACCCTCGGGCTAGGAAAGCCAGTCACTGCCAAGTGAGTCAGATTCTTGAGTAACTGGCTCCGGGTATGGCCCCCAAGAAGACCCTATGTCCTGTTGTCTCGCAGGTCAGACTTTTGAGTCAGAGACTCGGGGTGTGATCCCTAAAGTCAACCCCTTCCGCGACATAAACCACCGGGAAGTATCAGAAGTTATCGTTCTCCCGAAAGTGACTTCGGAACCACTGGAGAAGACGTATACCAACAGTTTGCGACTGGTGAAAATCAAAAACTTCCAACCTTCGAGGATGTATCGAAAGTGACGAATAGCCGAGTAGACATCTAACAACTCACGACTGATTGTGCTGTATTTGGTTTCCGCAGGCAACAAGCGTCTGGAGAAAAGTGATAGCGGTTTCGGAAATCGACCGACGAACCGCTGGAGTACAGTGCCAATAGGTCAATCGGATATGCCTACAGTTACATTAGTGGTAGCGATTGCGTCAAAATGATGCAGCATCACTGCAGAGACTAGCGCGTCTCTGATGAGATCAAAGGAGTCGATAGCCGCTTCTAATAACTGAAAACCGCCGTTAGAATGGCTAGGGAGTAAGTCAGTCAAATGGTGCATCAGCTGCGCGTAATGCGGAAGAAGTCGACGAAAGTAGCTGGCCCTGCCGTCAAGACGACAAATAGAAGCGAGTGTTGTTGAGTGGAAGATGTCGGGACTCAGCAAAGCACAATCAGTCCGCGGCCGAATGCCGTGCTGATCAACGTGATCCCCCAAGAAATCAACTGCCGGTTGGCCAAAAGCACATTTATCCGCATCAACAGTGAAAATGTATGTTGTAAATCGTCCGATAAGCAACCACAGGTGGCTCCGGCGCAGGTCTTCAGAGATGCTTGCCACCAGAAGATCGTCGATATAGTGACGGACGAAGCCCATACCCCTTGTGACGTCGTTAATAAACCGTTGAAAAGTTTGAACAGGGTTCCGGAGATCAAACAGCATACGTAAAAGTTCAAACAGGCCGAATGGCGTAGTTGTCGCGTTTGTTGCGGTACACTCTGCGGCAACTGAGATCTTACGGTAAGCACAACCCAAATGGAGCTTTGAGAACATACCAGCACCTGAGAATTTAGTCATGATCTCCTGAAAATGCGGAATGGGGTACCTATCGATTAACGTGGCGCCGTTGAACATGCGGTAATCTCGACGTGGACGGCAGTTTCTTGAATTTTTCGGTACCATCTAGAGAGGAGAGGCCCAGGGGTTGTTTAATGAACGGATAATGCCAAGTTCGGGCATGTGCTCAAACTCGGCACTCGCGGCCTACAGTTTGTCCGGTATCTAGCGACGAGCTTGGACGAACACCGGTGAGCCACTCATGGCAATTTGATGCTCCGCGAGTTGATACGTCAGTCACTCGCGACAGCACAGTCGGCTGTCGAAAGACGGTTGGAGAATGTTCGACGAGTGAGTCGCAAGTATTTTTAACGACTAGGCGATACACAGGACCGACTGGAGCCACGTTAATCAAAGTCCTGATAACAGATAAGTCCGTCTTACGGTCCACTAGTAGGTCAGAGTGCTCGTGATAGTCGATGCCACTTATTGGCATTCAGACGTCTACCACAGTAAACACCCAACGAAAAGTGCGCCTAAGGATCGAGTTAGATGTATGTGAACGCTGGCCATAAACGGTACCGCTCGCTGCAAGCGAAGTCGACTGCGCCTACATGATTCGTTCGTGCAACTCTGGTAGGAAGAAGGTGGTCTTTGAACTAGTATCAATGAAATGGAGAAATTCTTATTTGTGGTCAAAATGAAAAAAATAGGCGACTTCGGGGACCAGCAGCGTCAGTCGTGGCACCTTGCTGGCCGGCTTGTTTCCCCGATCCATTTTGGAGAAAGGACAGAGACTGCAGTGGAATCCAGCTCAACCAACACGATGCTCGTGGTAGCAGCAGTCGTTGGAATTGCTACCCTTCGCTTCCTGGAACCAGACCGGGACAACATTGGGCTAGAATTACAAGACCAGACATGCTAGCACGAACTTTGCGTGCCGAGATCCTGAATCTGACGTGTGAGTTCGTTCGCGAGATCGGAAAGAAGTGCCAGTGCCAAGGATATTTTGCATAACCCTGGACAGCCGTTAGATTCACATTACTTTTCCACACGAATTCTCAAGCCGTGATGAACTCTCTAGGTTTTGCATGTACCAAAGAAACCGTGAGGGCTTCTGGTCGCCTGACTTGACAGTGATAAGCCGCTGGACAATGCTCTAAAGGTCAGGCAGAACGACAGTCAAGGTGTCCCTTTGCCGCCGACTAGTCACGCACGCACCACGAAAAGTAGAGCGACGCATAAAACTCGCGAGTGCAATTGCGGAGCACTTCTTAGCAATGTATGCTCTTCCATTTTTTCCATAGAGGAGTACCAACGGACTCTGTGCGAAATGAAGCTGGAACTCCAATCTCTCAATGAATACCTAGCGCTTGCTCTCCCTGGTGTTGCGATCACCAAGAAGGCAGTTGCCCTGTCAACTGCAAATATAGAGCAAGCAGTAGAAAATATTAAAGAGAAAGCTGTCTGTTGCAAACAATCAGATTCGGCGGCACAAACGAACAATCTTGAGTCAGTAAGAGAAGAGTAAGTGGCCCGTATGATAGGCTTTATTCGTCTAACAATTGGCGCATGACAGCTGAAATGGAAAACGTAAATCGATTACCAACTCAAGGATGAAACAAATAACACAAAATATTATAACACTCTCACAGCAAGGGGAGTTGTTTTATGTGGCCGCTCCCCCACAATATTTCCAACTGAGGTAGCCAAGTCATCCCTAGCTTCTTCCTTCCCACTTGACACTACCAACCTCGTATTCGCGAGTAGCCTGTGCGCCAAGACAACCAAAATGTCAATTGGTCTTTTGGTAACCTTACCAGCCATGCTCAGTCCTGAAACAGTGGTGGGGAAAAAGAAGGCTATGAAATCCGTCAACATCCATCTGAAAGGCGTCTTTCAATCGCTCTCGGCAAAAGAGGGCGAAACGCGAGCAGCGGATTATAACTAAATCAAAAAATTATGGCAGACTGGAAGCTACAACAGAAGATCAAGGTAGTCGTTTCTACCCGGAAGTATTCACTCTGGCTTGTGCCATTGGTGAAAAGCCGGGACGCCGTTTATGTAGTCACTATTCCAACGATAAACGCCCCAAGCACTGGCATAAGTGTTAAAGACACCGAAACCATACAAAACCCGTTTTCCGAGTTACCTGTAACAAAACCCACCAAATGGCCCGGCAGAAAATTCTTCCTTCCTAGGATTCGGAACGATAGGAGCCTGTTAGGGCCGTCCCCCGTGATTCAAAACGCATTCCTCTAACCCACCTCATTAGGTATTTTTATCAGTGGCCCCATAAAACCGTGCACATTGTCTTCCTCCAAGCCTTGAAACCAGCAGACAAAAAGTCAAGTATTCTGTGGATGAAAACTCGCAAACATCCTCCGAAAAAGCGGAATTTAGCCAGGGTACAGAGGTTGAAAGTTACGACACCGATAATGCTGGTCAGTCGTCCTGTGGGGTCGCTGACGTACGCACAAATTGTGATATCACGCTCGCAGCCACATAGGATAGCCATCAGAAGCATTCGGCAGTACAGACCGAGTCCAACCACACCACCCACCTTAATTCTAAGTCTTCTTCTTTTAAAGCTCTTCCTCGCACTCTCCACTCGCTTTTCCAACGAAGTTAAACGAGAAAATAGCCCTTAAGTGCGAGCTGTCTGAGTTTGTCCAATAAATTGCCGCAAGTCAGAAAGACAATGCATGACACACAACCCCACATATTTGCATTCACAGAGACCTGGCTTACAGGTGAAATCAGTGAGAGTGGGTTGGGTCTCCAGGTATTCCGTTTAACGAGATGAATCCGTCCAAGTGAGAATGAGAGGTTCTGCGATCTTCCATCACCACTATCTCCCAATACCCACTGCTACCGGTGAAATTCATTCCTCCGATAAATGTGACGCTCTTTGGCTTCAACTAGCATTGCCTAGCCAAGACTCCCTCGCATAGAAGCATTAATTGGTTCTCAATTACCGAAAAATCCAATATGCAAGTAATCTAACCTTGTTTTTGGTATTTACTGTAATCCCCAAAAGCGATGTTAAAACATCGCATTTGAGACGTTTTCAGAGTGTGCACATCCTGTTTTCAATGGTTACCTTTCGGATCAACAAACGTCCGCTTGATAACGAGCAAAATAAACCTGTGTATCAATTGCTGAATAGTGAACCATCAATCCCAGAAAAAACAACCCTCTTTCAAATCAAGCTCTATACGACGAGTGAAATATGGTCACGGTTGACAAGCGCTGCTCGTCGATCAGCCGTGAGAAGCACCTCGTTTGATTTTGAACAAAAAGACAAGGTATTTTGTTCCTCCACCCATTTCTCCACCGTATACGCGCTAGCGCATGCATGTGTAGAGTCTGTCAACTTTCTGCTCCCCTGTTACATACTATTCTTCATGCCTGTTATGTTCATTGTACATATAAACTACTTGTCTATTGTTTGAACGAATACACACTTCGTTCTCGCGTGCCTCGGCTTTTGCTTGCACGTGGTCGCTGTTACCGGGAGTTAACTGTGGCAACAGCCGATTTTAGAACGCTGGAGGAACTGAATTGGCTGGAATTTATCTGTAATTCAAGTGGAACGTTATTCCAACAAAAAGCGGACTTAGTGTGGTGGAATTTGTTGTAGACGGTTAACGTAGATTATTTGGTAACATTGTCGATTCATTTCTTGGTTCCACTACACATGCATGCATATATATATATGCATATATATATATATATATGTAAGCATATACGCGGACTTTGAATTTGAACAGTGTGACAGGGCGTGCTGTCGTGTTGTTATCACCATTCTAGTTTTCGTTCCTGTAAGATGTGGAAATGGGCAACTGAGTTTTCAGCCCGCGTCTGTTCATGCTGTTTCCTTCCACAGGACAATCACAGAAAGTCCTACTGAGCGACAGTAATAACGCTGTCCCTCGGTGTCTTCGCGTTGCTCATAACTGTTCTACAAGTGTAACAAACAATCACAACAAACACAGTCCGCTCGTACGTTACAACGTTATTGCGGAACTACCACGCCCAATACGTATGACCACTCGGAATAATGTAACATGCAAGC
>JTDE01003325.1:50541-64773 GCA_014338405.1 Paragonimus skrjabini miyazakii | reverse complement strand
TGTGTGGTCATGGTTTTTGTAGTCTTAGGATACTGCCAGGACGCCCAGACCTAGACAGGAGAGCGATTAGGGCCCTCAACCAAAGCCTTTGGCTCAAAAGCCTGTACCACGAGGCAGCAGATGACACATGCGCACACACACGCATCAGCATCAACCAATTAGAACAGGCTCCACAGTCACAACCCAATACATTCGGCACATTCATACAGAGATTATACTTCACAGACAAACTAACCGAAAGAACATAGAATCACAACAGACAAAAATGAAACTAACAAACCGAACCAAAACACAACACACTCACACCGTACACAACGAACGCCTCATAACGGATGCATCTGCTTTTTGTCTGGCTGCTACCCTTTAGCCAATCTTGCATGGCTGTACCTGCAACGACCGAGGTCGCAGTCAGTACAGCCCGCCGGATCCAAACAGCACACAAGCCTGACCACCACGCCAAGGTAGCACACACACACACACACACACATTGAGACTGTCTTGAATTTAGTCATTTAATTCAGAGTTCAAGATTTTGTTAGCCCGCAAACTTGGCCATTTCATTCATGGATCCGAGTGGATTGATGAACCCAGTTACATTAACCGTTCTCCGGTCTCAAACTCCTCTGATGTGTACACTCACGTCTGTCATATGTAGCGTCTCTTGAGAAATCGATAAAATGCTACACACTTTAACGGGAAGTCGTTCACTAAGACAACATCTTTAGTGTCCCATTTGCACGTTCTCCGGCCACGCGCGTGCTTGTGCTTTTGAGCCGGAATTGCAGTCCACAACACAGCGGCTGTTTCCACTTGCAGGTCGTGTGCACATCCGCGTGGTTTTGTGCATTTGGATGGCGCTTTCTGTCGTGAATTTTTGGTTTACTGTTTCTCGCCTATTGGTTCGATTTCGTTGAGTGATGACTCGTCCGATCACTCATGTTGTCCGCACTCCATCCGTTATGTGATTTGGTCATATCTTAGCTCCGATTTGGTCATCCATCACAGTGTGAGGAATGCAAGTGTACCAGTTCGAAGAGCACAGAAAACTAAACATCCTGATCATCGAATCCATTAGTGGAAATGAACTGTCAGTTTTCCAACGCCGAATCCACGAACGTCTTAAACTCTATGGCTCGTGGGAGTTCACTATGAACTCAAAATTCAACTACTGTCTCTGAGTTTCTATGTCGATGTGGAGTAAAGGAAGTGGATTTTACCTCTCCTGTTGCAAACTGCATAACTCATTAGGTTTGACAACAAGTTAGTGAAGTATGCAAACTGACCTTTTTCCCGTTCACTCTAAACCGGATACTATAACTGATACATACTGGGAGGCAATCGTTGATATGCATTTTTCATTAGACTGGTGGTTTGGTAAAATAATGTTTGAGTAAAATGCCACCGTTGCACTAGAAAGGCATATATATATAAACATTATTGCTATTGTTATTACTATTGTTACTGTCACTGTTATTTAAATTAGATGAGAGACAATTGTTTCGAGGGTTTACAACATATATATGTATATTCCATCTTTTAGCTTCGGCAACCAGTCGAGCTAGGAAGTTAAACGGGTTCATGCGACAACTACGTAGACTCATTGCGTCGCAGAATTTGTTACTCTGAGTTGGACAAGTAACTTACCGCCACCGTCGACTTAGGGCTGCATTTCTGCGTCTTATGTCCCTAGTTTGCTTTCTTATCTGTCTGTAGGGATAGACAGATAAAATGAGAAGTGCTGAGATACATGTCGGAAGAATATGAGAAGATATTTCGAACTCTGGTGGACGTTATTTCTCAATCGGCCGTACGAGCAGACGTGTTCTTGCACGGTTCTCATCGATTGTTAATCACGCCGTTGACACCTCCATCGTTCGGATCCTGAATTGTTGTTCAACTTGATCTGGAGTAGAGGAAATCATTCATTTTACAAATTCACAGAAAACCTGTAGGCTTCTAACCATCTGCAGAGACTTTGTGCGCTAGGCGCTACTCACTGTCATCGAGATTGTCTTGGGTTTACTTGAACAGTTGAGATTTTGTTCCGTATTTTCTGCATTTTTACCCGAAATTTGTCGTAAATGTATCACATGCTATGTAAGTGAAAGATATTTGAGAATTGCATCAATCTGACAAAATACATGTTCGTAATATATACACACAGCGAGATTTAAACAGCTTTTGAATTGAGTACTTTAATTTATTCCTTCTTTTAAAGGAATTGCCAAGTTTATACTAGAAATGAATAATGTTTATTGGGTATTCTGAAAGTTTTTACTCTGGAGCTGAATATTCACAATGCACGTAATCATTGATGTTTCGATTTGGTAATTGAACCACTTAGGGGAATAACGAGCAACTGGTTTATCGCATCGATTACATTAATCAATCTGAAGTGTGATGGTTTTAGTCTATTTTGGCTGAGAAAGCAAAGTATGGTGAGTGACATACATGAATGAATGAGGTTGTTTCATTGTTTTGGTTTCAACTGTTTTCACAGTCGATCTGATCAGTAACACATTCAGCGAACATAAACAAAACGCTTTCCAATATGATTTTGGTCACCTACACGATGGGCTCTCCGAAGGGTATGCAAAATGAACTGAGAGTCTTCCCCCTCATTTCTCTCACACTGTCACGTTCAATCCCAACTGATACCTAGTAAGAGGATTTCCTCATCATATTCTGAGGAATATTCACTCACGTTGTGACCGTGAACGAGCTTAGTTGTGAGACATAAGGCTACGCATTGTACTCCACCTCTCAGGGTAACCTGTACAGTAGAAGGTGGACCTGACAACTGCTTCCCGCAACCTACATTGGTCTGCAAGCCTTGTCTCACCCAAGACAGCCACATCGATACCATTGCGACTCAGATCCATCAAGATCAGTGCGGTTCGACGTTCTGGTCCTCCTGTGGTGCCGCATCGAGCCAGCAGCGTGTGCACATTCTACGTCCGAACGGAAAGCGCCTTGCGTCCTCGGGCGTGTTTTAGGTTTGTGGTCGTGTTACTGCAACTCGAGTAAGCCTAGTCTGCTGTAGGATTCGTGCTGGTGAGGTCATTTCGGGATTGAGAAGACATGTCAGTGGCATGTTTTCGCCTATTTATCATGCCCGAAACGCCACATAAGGCGATCCAGTTTATCGTGCGCGACGGTTGATGCGGTATTGAATTTGGTTAATGTTGTGTAATCATGGCTTATATAGGCTTCGGATACTGTCAGGACACCCAGCCCAAACAGAAGAGCAACCAGGGCCCTCAACCGAAGCACTTGGCGCAAAAGCCTTGTAACGGTTCAGTACCTTGCGCTGACCCCGATGGCTCAATCCTAGCCATCCATTCGCCCCAGATCCGGTCAGGAGACCGCATGTTAACCGTCTCAGTCGCTCACATATCGGAAGTGGGTTTCCTTTCATACAAAAACGTCTGAAAATTCGGTAATATGAAAGTTTTATCAAGTTTAAGTAAAACGGCACAAATAAGGTTGTTAAAAAATATATAAAACGTGACATATTTTACTTTGTCTCGCAAAATAGTTTTCGCACTTGGCTCAGTGACACGTACCCTGGAGATACATTAAGAGATGCACAGACGTTCGCGCGCTTAGCAGCCCATATGTGAGGGCATATACGTAGAAAAATGCAGATAAACGTCCATAAGCACACTACGTACATCTATATACCCATGAATATGGACTTATTCCTACGCATATACATTTATTCACACATCATCTGACCATACAAAATGTCATATTCATAGGCATACATAGGTATATATATACAATTGTACGAATATAATTATCATCATACAAATCGACGCATTTATTTCTTCTCTTTCTATGTGAATATATGCACAACTACAGCGGAAGATTAATAATTATATGCTATTGACCGGAAAGGGCTTCCTGGGATTAATTAATTTGCCAACGGAATTATCTATCAACCAATCAGAAAATCCGACCGTTCAAATTAATTTTTCCCGGGTACGAAAGGATACCGCTCCCCTCACATATCCCTGGCCTATTCTCAAGGTCACAGACACACATCACGTGCCCCACACACGCGCGCGCATCGACTGAGCCAACTCCACTCGTGTTAACTTACAGGCTGTGACGCACGCACACGAAGGCGGCTAAACTCGCAGAGACAACACAACCTCTGACGCCGCGTCTCGGACGGTGGACAAGTCAGCAGCGCGCAAAGCCAACGGACACGTGGACGTGAGCTACATCACAAATGTATCTCTCCACGTCGCATCCTCGTGATCCTGTCCCTGCAACACTTCCAACACACAGCATACCCCTGGATATTGCTATCCACACTGTTATCAACTTGGACATAATTTTGTACTGTACCTGAGTCACCTGGCTTGTCTATGTTCTAATCATTTTTCTGTCTATGCCTATTTGTGTTATACACCTTACTACTCAACTGTGCACCCTTCTTTTGCTATATGTAGTTAGTAATAGGCCGTAGTTATTTGTCTATAGCTTACACCATTGCCACTACGTACCAGCCTGTATCGCAAGGCGTCTGATCTCACATATACACACACAATCTCAACATCACAAGCAACAACCAAATTGTAATGGCTACGAACAAGCTCGAGTTCCACAAACCTATAAAGTAAACGCGCACGCAGAAGACCAGTACCACTTTAAAGACGAACCAGTCAGAAACACAATACCAGACCAGAACAAATATCATGCAAAACCAAAACACAACACACTGGCACCTTCCACAACGTGTGCATCTGCCTTTAGTCTGGCTGCTCCTCTTTAATCAATCTGACACGGTTGAACCTGTAACAACCGATATCCCAGTTAGCACAACCTGCCGGATGAAAACAGCACACATGTCTAATCACGACGTCAAGGTAGCAAAAAAAGTGGGGTCAATGGTGATTTAATTTTCCGCGGTCGCATAGCTGGTACGTTAACAATTAATGGCTAAATCTATTTTGGACAGACATTATGCCCTAGTATTATATGACTGACGGTGAGTTTTAACTTCAGAAGCACAAATGAAGCGATTGGAGAGAAGTGCGTAGACGAAATGCACGGAAGTTGTAGAGTAAGTAATCTTCCGGTCGGTCTAATATCTGAAGTCATACACTTTCATAAAATTGCAAACGGACAACTTTTCAATAAAACTTTTACTGTTTGTCGGCGGTTCCAACAGTATTTGTCATCAGAGGTAGCACATTCTCAAAGATGGCATTTTTTTAAATGCTCGAGGGATGCAATAAATCAAGCGATTGAGTGTTTATGGAAGTGGATCAGGAAAGGGTAAAAGAGGATGGATTTCGAGAGTACTATAATTTATGAGCGTCACATTGGACAGACAGAGCAGACCAGAGTTAGAACTCTTCGCACGTATCCATGTCAATAGAATGTAGTTCTTTGAATATCTCTTCAAGAGAAGGCTTGTTGTGATAATGTTTCAGTATAGTCTGCCAGGCCGTTTCAGATGTAACGTTCTCTTCGGTCATTCAGTGACTCTTCAAATGACTTCAACTGTAGGTGGTGATGGATTGTCAATCTGTGGGTCACCATGGACCCTTCCAACTTGCGGACATTTTCCATACAGTTTATCAAATACCCGACTACTTAACTAAATGCCTATCAGTAAATTTCCTCGTGATCGATCAACGCATACAAAAACACCAAACTAACGAGTTACTCCGAAGTCGAACAGCTTTCTGTCTTTAGCTTGCCTAGTTGAGATTATAGTAGTATAGTCTGCTTCCATAGGGTTTATGTAACTAGCCAACAGTACGGAAGGTGGTGTGAACATTTATGGGAATCATACCCATCCGAATGCAACATTGTCCAGACGATTACCAAACCTCATAAATTGCCTGTGAATTTTGGCCTAACGTGATGCACCGTTTCATGTTGGCAGTAAAAGATGAACACCTGTTGAGATGAACTTTACCTTAATTTTCTTACGCTTGTTTTCCGTTAATTAAAATGAGCCAGAAATTGTGCATGACTAGGATAAATTGTGATACCACTCAGTTTACTACTACCTTTGTGCTTGACTCACTCGAATGAGATGTGCGATGGGTATTGGCAAGACAATGGTTATCTATGATATCTATGATATCGATGTTTACCCGGATGATTCGACCATAAAAGAGTGCCTATATCAATAACTCATAGTTACAATGTGCTTGAGACATGCTAGCTTATTCATAGCGCCTGATCATCAGACGAGATCATCTTGCGGCAATCACATAGAACTCACCGGCAGACTTGATTGCAGTAGACCCGTATGATCCGACATATGCTCTGTTTACACACAGTCGCCTTCGTCATAAGTAGCGGTTGTAACTGGGCGGAAACATTCGGACCATCATTCCTGCCGATAATTTCTTTTAGTGCGAACCTTTTTCCTGTACTCATTTTTCTTTGAAGCGCATCTGGTCATTCTCTTCATCATTACACGAATCCGAATAACACAAATGATAATGTCGTTGTTCTCCGACGTTAATTCCTGTATCATCTACAGCGTTTGAACATTTTACAGGCATCCGGTAGTTTGAACGGTTCATAGCTGGTATATTATGTATTACGCAGATGTTATTATTAAATCCGTGAATATAGGATGCAGTTTGCGCAACTGTATTGCACAAATTATACAATTACCAGCAGGGTGAAACCAGAAACCATTTTCATCTCGATAGCTTTCACCTTGCAGAAAAACAAATCACAGCTGAATGTCTGGAGACACTCTCAAATCGATTCTGGCGCATTTTTCAACAGTATTCAAGTCAGATGACGTTGTGATCAACTATGTTACATCCAGGTAACATTTGAGTAGGTACTGCACAAAGAACATTAAATGGCATGTATCAATCAATTGACATAATATGAATGAATTACTAAGTGTCAGTGATAGTTATCTGGAATGTGCTCAAACCTGAGAACAATTTGAACAGGTTAGATATTAATGTAGGTTGATTGTAAATATGTGTTGAAGGAAAACTTCAATTGCTATTGGCCTTCATTTCAACAGATGTTTGATTAAAAATCGGCGGATATATTTGTTCACATTGAGGTCCTGATATAGTCACTTTGAGCAGATCCTCAGAGTTTTCAAGACAAGTGGAAAAAACATAGCTACGATTGTGTGTACTTCTAAAGTGTGGTGCAGCAGGATTGTAGAAAACAGACGTGACTAGATAATCAGCTAGCTCTTTGATACAGCTTAGGTCGGTTTACTTCACTGCTTTCACAGTGGTCTGGTTTTATGTCAATGACAAACTATATATCCGGATTTATGTGTTCATTTGTTTGGTGATATGGAAAACATTGTATCGCTCGATCAGACGAATGGCGTGATTGTGAACACGTGGTCAACGGACCTTCCCTCGCTCAACTGAATGAAAACGAATACCGATCGAACTGGGCCAATGGTTTGTCGAAACTTGTATACGTGGGAACAGTTTTCCCTACCAAGGTTGTTGAACCCGGGATGTTAAACAGCACAATATGTAATCAAACGTGTTGGTTTAGGCTGCACATCTCTTGGAAGTCTCTACTGGATCGGATCGACGAAATTATGTTAACCAGTGTGGGGGTGTGAGGGAACAATCAATCTATCGACAACTGAATGGATTCCCCTGAATTTAGTTCAAGCGATACCTCGACCCTACCTTACTGTCAGTAAGCGTCGTGAACAACCAATTCGAAACCAATCCTCGGGACGTCTATGACAAAATTTCAACCGTCTGGTCCACAAATTAAGCAAGCGTACGCGACGGATCATCACCTACTCGGTCTATTCGGCATGGTGTGCGTGGTACACTCAAATATTAAGGCTTGACACAGTAAGGACTGTGAGCCTTATGCGTTTACATCAATCATGGAATGGATCAAGGATATCATACTGTGAAAACCAACTGCACCAATCCAAAGCTAATTCTATTAGTCTTCATGTTATCCTTACTATATGGTTAATCATTGAAGATTTTCACTCGGTCTGATTTCAAACGGAGTCTGTCAAATTGGAGAGAGGAAATCCTATGGGAACCTGTAGGTAATACTCTTTTTGTAGATCTGTTTTTCATTAGGCATATTTCAATCAGAACCTATTTCTGTTCAAGTGAATCACCCGTATCTGTGAAACGCAATCAGTATTGTTATTACTACTCCAATAGTGATGTTGCTCACAGAAGCCAATGCTGAAGCTGAAAGTTAAATAGAAACACGGAAAAGTACAGTACTCATTGTACGTCATTTTGACAGCAATGGTGTTCTAATACACTTCAAGGTCAAGTGGATTGAAATTTTGATACCTGCAAACGGAGCAATCAATAGTGCAATCAAGTCATAGTGCATATGGACGGCACACAGAAGTGCGTATTGATTTTTGGCTAGAATAGTACAAACAGACAATGGAGCACGTGGTTCAGATTGCTGACAGCACTCTTTCATAAATGAAGCAGATTTAGCGTATGACCAACACTGGTCATGATCTGATGGCGATTTGTTCGCCAGACATTTACGTGGTGATACAGTTACACATGCCATTCGGTCGGACTAGGCCTTGACACCAAAACCAGTGTGTGTTATCCCTCAAGATTATGGAATAGAATAGCTATGTTAGATTTTAGCCTGTAAAAGAGTGCAACATTCCAACGCGAATATTTCCTTCTTGCGATCAGATAAATATGAACATCTAGTCAGGGTGACGATATAGTGCACTTCTGATTTTCCCAAAGCAAACGAAGTCCAGTTAAAACTATATTGACGGCAGTAGTTTACCAGGCCTGTTTGAATTGTTTGAATCGGTTTTACGTCTTTTCATTAACAACTGAAACTTTCTTTCCGATCACGCCACCTTGTCATCGTGTGGCGAAAAGGCGTCCAATAAAGCAATCTTTATTGTCCAACACGCTAGTTCACATGCTACGCGCGTGCTCGCGTTTATGAGTCAACATTCCAGTCCACGACACCCCCAGGTTTCCGTTCACGCGTCGTGTGCACTTCTGCCCGGAATAAGGTGTGTGATCGGCGCCGTCTATCCGGGGGTTTTCCGCCTACCATTCTTCGTCCATTGGTCCAATTCCGTTGAGCGATGGCTCGTCCGGTCGCTCGTTTTGTTCCCCATCTATCCCCAATGGGCTTTGATTGTATTCAACGGTGGTGTGGAGATATTCCCCCGAGTGTTGGAATAATCGAGCCTCCGATTTCGTCGTCCATTCTATTGTGTCTGCCATGTCTCGCCCGTTGGTCCGATCCGGTTGAGCGATGACTCATCCCACTGCCCCCGTTGTCCGCCATCCGATCGTTGAGGGCTTGTGGACGTGCCTGCCTTCCACGTCGAGGTACTCCGCCGAGTGTTTGAATACTCGCACCTCCGGCCTGGCAATCCACCACAATCGGTCCGTGTCAAGCAAATACACTGAATATTGGATACAAAGCTGGGGCTGGTCAATTTGTCAAACAAGTGTGGAGCATTCAAACAAGTGTCTTTGTCCGTAGAGAGGAGGTGTTAGGGGTCTTCAGAATAGATCTGCCTCTATAGTCCCAGGAAGAAATGAGGGAAGCGTGCGCAAATTCAGTGGTAAATATGAATTCGAAATTGAAAAAGAGAACATCTCATGCAATAGGTTTTGACCGCTGTTGATATTTAAATATTGCACAAGGACATTCTGGAATACGTAAACACATGTCTAATTTGATTACAATTTACTTTTCAGAAACGTTTTCAGACAGTCTCATTGGATAGTGGCGCTCATTTCTATTTTTGACATTGTTAGACCTACTATGCTCTGTGTATCATTTCCTCGGTAGAAAGTTGAACGCTTGTTCATATTAATTTGAAGCAGTCTTGGTGATCATTACGTCATTGATGCCATATTGAACACGAAAGAAATATCGTGCCTGACTACCTGATCGAATCGTCTCCAGTTGAAACACACGAGCGACGTAGGTCTCCCTAGACCGTGTGTGGCTGTGGCAGAAATGCACAGAACAAATGAACTGTTCCTGGAAGAAACTACCAACGATTTGATCCCCATCAATCGTAACGACACAATTACAATCAGTCATGCTTGTCTTGGTTGCATTGATGCCATTGATTCATCCTGGAGAGCCTTACGCGATTCACACATTTGATAAACACAATGTGATTGGTGCAACACTGTTTTACGTAATCTAACCAATTGCTTTATGTACTACTATTCACAAAACTACTTTTAACTCAGAATAGGATGAGAACTGTATTCACAGCTCATGGTCTTCTACTGCATTGAAGTTAACACTGGGTTCGAGCTAGTTCATTACTTGTTATCAGTTTGATTGTGCCGTTGTTTGGTTATAGGTTTTTTTAATTATATTGGCATGTTGCTTCAATATGTTGGGATGCTGCATGTCACTCTTGTCCAGTTCAATTGTTTGACTTCCCAATAAGAATCTACTCTAAATTTCTGTTTCATATCAATTCAGAGGATCTTTGTTTCACCCGTGCAGACCTATAAACCTAACAGACATGGAGGTATCAAGGAGTTACGAAATTACATAAACATCAGCAAAGACCTGTTTGCTATGTATAAAATATGTCAAAGCAAATAATACAATTATATAACTATTGTGATAAAACATACTGTCTCGGTAACAAGTTGCAACCAAATTTATGTAAATGAAAGTGATTACCACGCATCAGATGAATATTTCACGAGACAGCGACAGGAACCTTCTTTTGAAAATTAAATGTATGTGGTCTACACATGTTTATAAGTTCGACAGGACAGTCAATGAGGTGCATATGGGATTGTTAAAGTAGCCAAAGAATGAATTTCTAGTTACCGACAAATGGTCGGGCTTTGGTTGTTATTAGTTAAACAATTGTGTTTGACCACAGAAATAGAGAACGTTTCCTGTACAATGATTTTATCATGCCCAGTTGGTAGGCAAACATGGCTGACTCATGCGAACATTGATCAGCGTGCTAGCCTCAGTTGGGCAAAGGGCGGGCGAAGTGGCCCGATCGTGAAGTTTCTATAACTGTACCAGTAGTGCTGAACCAGAACACGAGACTCGAGAGTGTACAGTGGATTTCTACCATTCAGTGGGTGACCAAAACGAATGCGTCATGTTACGCACACATATGACCAGTCTGACAATCAACCAATCAGAGAGCAGAAACGTATTGATCCAATATCACTAGACCACTAACGGCTGGTAAGGCAAATAAGCAAGCAATAGGATAAAAGTACATCGACCATCTGCGGCAGTGGCAACGCATCAGCAACAAAATTCCACCGGTATCGTTGGTATTTGCGATGTTTTGTCAACGGCAGTATTCTTCCAAGTAGCTGATAATCGAGTAGCTATGATCTTGTTATGATCGTATTAATGGTAGCGATTAAAACTCCAGGACTCAACCCCGCTTGAAATACCACCGTTGCCACTTTTGCTGTCATCACATGAAGTACAACCTTTCTGACCTACAGTGTGCAGCTCCTCTTCATTCTGGTTGTTTGCTTCTTACAGCGGTTCTCACGAGCTTAATTGTAGCGTTCCACTAGAGTTTTCGATTCCCTCAAGCACCCCTGATTTATCGACGTAATGGCTTACATTGTAGTCAATACTGTCAGGTAGACTTTGTCTTCTAGATTCTCATGAGATGTTAACACACTTGGATAAGGCATGGTAATTCGAAGGTTGCCCGATCGACCGTCACTACGGCTGCTTTCAGCAGATACGTTTAAACAAAGATACCGCGGTTCCAGTTGCGTTATCCGTTTGAGAATGGTCCTCATGATATAGTCCATTATTGAACAGTTTATACTTGAATATTATCCTCGAAACTAATGTTTCTACGTAAACTGTGCTAAAATTCAATCATATCCCGTTTCCTGGTATGTCTTTGGTTGACCTAGTCAGGTTAAGTATAAGCTGAATTTGGTACTATTCAACATAAAATTGCTTGCCGAGACATGACGTTAACAGGTAATTTCACAGTTGCAAACGCTCATGTCAACTCAGTGAGCCATGTGTTTTTTGGTTGACTATCATACAACAAAATCACAGTGAATCACTCAAGACGATATCACATGATATGATATGAACTCCGGAACCAATTAAATTTAGTATTTTATAGTCGAAATGAGTCAGTTTGAAAAAAAATTTGTGGTATGTTGCTTAGATATCGAGTTGTTTGATTACAGTCATTGATTCATGTCTAACTGTTGGTTTACGCTCACATATGAGGAAAGAGCTAAGAGATAACTGGTTGAGTGCCTTGTGTTAAATTTGCTGGACATTTTGTACTACATATTGACAACGTCAGTTCTTGGGTATTAAAATACAAATGTCTTGGTGTCCTGGTGACTTTCCGTGAGTTGATTTATCGTTAAGATAATGCTATCACGAATTTCAAACTTTGTTCAGTCGTCTGTTTTTGAACAAACAGCATAATGCATTTCTTCAAAACCTTGCTGAATAGATTAGCTGTTGAGTCTAAGTGGGAGGGACAGTTGTCTGTAAGTGGCCAACTTGCGTAGGCGATGACCCATGGAAATTTCACTGCTTTAGAACGACTGTTGCTTGAAGATCGTCTGTTTAATGCGAATCAAACGACCGAGAGCTTTAGTCCATTCCACATTATCGTTGAAACGATCGTTCAGAAAAGTCAAACACGTCATAGGTGTTCGCCTGATGTGAACCCAGTAATTCCTAGTTCAATTTCGACTCCAGGTTGATTGGATTGTAATATAACATTGCCGAGAGTTTAGAAGATTTGGTCTGCTGAATTCTTTTGCTTACTGCAAGAGAGAGAGATCATGAAACGGAACAGGACTTAATAAAATTGGTGTCTTGCGACTATGAGGAGTTGTCGAAGGGTGCATTGATTTTTTCCTGTCCATGTTTTCCGACTTAGATTGGTTGTCAACAGGGATTGTGGCTTTGGATAACTGAGCCATTTTCAGTTATTTCCAGATATGGCCTGTCGATTAATGTTTTGAAGCTGGCTGCCGAAACGTGATCAAGATCCCGAGAAAAACCTTTTGAATGGTGTCCAGGAAGAGATCAGCGATGGGCAACAATAGTGGTTGGAAAGTGCTGATCATTTTTTTCCTACGACACCGTGAATTTCATAACCAAACTTCGTCACTCATGATAAACAACTTAGTATATCGAAAGTCGGAGGAATAAAAGTAAACAATGAACTTGATCGAATCCAATGATCAAATAAGAAGTTCGACTTGATCTCAGTACACTGATCCTAACATGTTTCAACATGCTGTGTCCTTATCTCCATTAGGAAATTAGGTTAGGTTATTAACAAGAAATGCATTTAAATGAACCAGTTATTGCGAAATACTCCTCAGATCGATGCACTTGTATAGAAGGACAATAGAAATAGATCGATATATCCACTGAACAGAGTACGAACAAGCTAGATAACTGACTCATAAATTGGTGCTGATTCAGGTGGCCCCTCATATCACGCTCAGTTGCTGATTGAATCACGTTGGCCGGTCGTCGGATTCCATCATTCTGAGACCAGTTTACAAATGTTATCAACTGACTAACTCAGTAGTCTACCATTTCAACCTGAAGGCGCCCGTCTCAGAAGTGATTAACGAGGAAGCCAGCATACATTGCAAATCAAACAAACAACTTGTAGTCCGTCAGAACATCCTGTCACTTTAGAGCGCATATGAGAATCGTTGAACTGCGTTTAGTATGGACAGAGAGATAGACGTCGTGCTACTATGTCAGATAGAATGTGTACACAAAATGTTGATAGATCAAAGGATTCTGTGAAGTTCTGGCGAGTAACTGATATTTACCTCAAGCTCATTTGTACATGAGAGAAACCATGTAAACTGTTGTTTACTCACCCGAACACTGTGTAATAAATATTCAGTTGATGTTGTTAGCAAATTAATTTTCAGTCTGAACCAATTTTGTTCACGGTGAAAGTACACGTGATGGATTCTCTTCTGTTACCAAGTCTTCTGCTCATCGCTTGATGTAGGCATGGAGATTAACCAATTTAGTGCAGTCATTGAACAGGTTATCTTTTATAAACACCATGTCGATGATATTCTTTGCATCATCAACATGAACAGAGCTATGACAGATTTTAGCTCAGCCCATAACAGTATTATATTCATCAAGAAGTCAGACTACAACGGCCAATTGAACCATTTGGATGTGGGCATATTGGGAAGAGAAGATGGTTCAATCCAAGGAAATGTGTCTAGGAAA
>JTDE01003325.1:12209-46038 GCA_014338405.1 Paragonimus skrjabini miyazakii | reverse complement strand
TGTGTCTAGGAAACAGATATGGAGTGATCAGTGCCTTCACTGTGATAGTTTCGTTTGGTTACACCAAAGACGAAATCCAATGTGGTGTTAGAGAGGTAGGGTGTTAAAGATATGCAGTTCTGGCACTTTGCGAGCTGAGCTAGATTTTCTACAATGAGTGTTCATACAGAATTACTACCCAGTGCGCTTTGTTCAGAGGACGATGCAGGCAGAAGTGATGGAGATGAAACCGCCTCCTGTGGTTTGTATTTATTGGTCACCCTTTTAAAGGAGACGCTGTGGCCGAAGTTATCGCAAGAAAGCTCGAAAAGACAGTCGAAATAATCTATCTTGCCGCTCGATTGTGCGTTAGTTTTCGTTTAACACTCGTTAACGTGTCATATCCCAAAGACAAACTTCCACGTTCTACAATGACTTGTTGTGTGTACTCATTTGTTTCCACGTGTCGAGCATCACACTGTTATTAATTCATTTTTCCAGACAGCAGCCGCGCACAAGCTGGTCTGGGCAAATTAATCGTACTGGAGCCACATCGCACTCTTGAAACTCACCGATATACGCTTATCGATGCCGTTTATAGGCTATTTGTACATTCCATGCAATGAGTAGTCGTTATCCATTCTCAACGGTTTTGTATATAGTACGTCTGGTTAACGAGTATGTGTGAATAAGGACTAGATGTGTCGTGCACTAAACTATCTAGTCTATAGTGTTCCACTACACACGAACCGAAACTTTATCCTAGTGAGACAGTAATTCGCAGCCTGGTTCATCCAATTCCGTGCTTCAATCCGAGCTTATAGAATCCTCTTAGTAAACGAATCCACCAAATACGGTTAGAGTTGTGTAGTTCTACTGACAGATCGACAACACATGTCACGCAAAGATAAAAGAAAAATAGAGCACTAGTACATGAACAATAAATTCACAAGAGATGCTCAAAAATATTCTACGCGGTTTTGCTTTCACAAAAGCATTCTCTGTATGCAAGACGACAGCACAAGTTGTAAAGTTATCCAGGAGGTTGTATTACATTCCGAGATTATGTTGAGGGGGTGCGGAACGACGCGGCTTAGTACCGAGATAACAAAATTTTGGAAGTGCCAAGCGATGTTTAGTATTTTCACAGCAATGCTATAATACGTGACGTCAAAATCCATTACTGGCGTGACAAACCTAAAACATGGCATGACGTGCCTCAGATTCAATAGAAAAATTGCCAGGTATTGATTAGTTTTTTAGTGATTTATAAATCTGCTTCGTTCATGAATGCAGCTTTTATTATCTATCGGTTGATGATAAATCTATCGTGATGGCATAATCCATGGGGGAAATATCACATTTATACTTTGTCCATATGCACTCACCAGCGCATGCTGGCTTCTAGTCCAACATTGCTTTTCAAGCGCTGAACCGCTTGTAGAGACGTGTTTGAACAGCCAGGTGTTATCGATCGTGGACCGTGGTGGCCAATGCACTGGGTCGATAGGGCCGAGTGACTGCACTGGAAATGTGCGTATACCCCAACCCTACACACAGCCAGCTGATCTAGCTGTTTTGCTCATCCCCTCACCCGACTCGGTTAGGACTCGTGCCCGTTGGTTGGGCCCTGTGGTCTGGACTCCGGATTTTGCCACTGGGCTCATGGTTCTGTGACGTACCCCACACGTTCTGCTGGAAGGGTGTACAAAGTTAGCCGGACCAAACGTACCACAGAATTGGACACGAGAACTGTCCCTAATCCAGGTGAACCAAGTGAGTAATTGGATTTGGCGAAGCAATTTTATTAAGAAGCAAATGTGGATGGTACAACGCTGAATTGTAATTTGATAGGCTATACTAAACGAGTATGGTATCGGGACTTGTGTTGAGCTTAGCCACCACATAACTATATTATGGATCGTCACACACTTAAACAAAAATGAACACGATATTGATCCATCGAATTGGTTTCATCGTTTATTGCGCTAGCGTGGACCACCCGTGTCGAAACCTGTTGAATTGGTGCCTACCATGTCTCTATGCTCGAACCAATACACACACACACACACACACATTGAGACTGTCTTGAATTTAGTCATTTAATTCAGAGTTCAAGATTTTGTTAGCCCGCAAACTTGGCCATTTCATTCATGGATCCGAGTGGATTGATGAACCCAGTTACATTAACCGTTCTCCGGTCTCAAACTCCTGATGTGTACACTCACGTCTGTCATATGTAGCGTCTCTTGAGAAATCGATAAAATGCTACACACTTTAACGGGAAGTCGTTCACTAAGACAACATCTTTAGTGTCCCATTTGCACGTTCTCCGGCCACGCGCGTGCTTGTGCTTTTGAGCCGGAATTGCAGTCCACAACACAGCGGCTGTTTCCACTTGCAGGTCGTGTGCACATCCGCGTGGTTTTGTGCATTTGGATGGCGCTTTCTGTCGTGAATTTTTGGTTTACTGTTTCTCGCCTATTGGTTCGATTTCGTTGAGTGATGACTCGTCCGATCACTCATGTTGTCCGCACTCCATCCGTTATGTGATTTGGTCATATCTTAGCTCCGATTTGGTCATCCATCACAGTGTGAGGAATGCAAGTGTACCAGTTCGAAGAGCACAGAAAACTAAACATCCTGATCATCGAATCCATTAGTGGAAATGAACTGTCAGTTTTCCAACGCCGAATCCACGAACGTCTTAAACTCTATGGCTCGTGGGAGTTCACTATGAACTCAAAATTCAACTACTGTCTCTGAGTTTCTATGTCGATGTGGAGTAAAGGAAGTGGATTTTACCTCTCCTGTTGCAAACTGCATAACTCATTAGGTTTGACAACAAGTTAGTGAAGTATGCAAACTGACCTTTTTCCCGTTCACTCTAAACCGGATACTATAACTGATACATACTGGGAGGCAATCGTTGATGTGCATTTTTCATTAGACTGGTGGTTTGGTAAAATAATGTTTGAGTAAAATGCCACCGTTGCACTAGAAAGGCATATATATATAAACATTATTGCTATTGTTATTACTATTGTTACTGTCACTGTTATTTAAATTAGATGAAAGACAATTGTTTTAGTTATAAATTACAGGATGAGAATGGCTTGCTGCCGCATAGTCTACGTGAATTAAAACTGTCCAATTGAGTGAATTCTTTCTGTCACAATTTTTCACTCGCAATCGATTCGGAAGAGGTTACTTGTTCGTAATTTTTGGATATTTTATTCAGACGTACATCGACAGAAAACATTTAACTTTTGATTTGTAACAGACCGACGCTGATGAGTTGGCATGTAGATGTAGTAGGGTTCTCATCTTTGGTCTGGAAACAGACTTTTGAGTAAAATCTCTTCTATCAAAAACAAGCCATTTTGCAATGTGAATAAAAATGATGAAAATAAAGGTTCCTCATCAATGTGAGATCACTCAACAATGACCCCGATGGACTGATCAAAATGCACGCTAATGTACTAAACAAAAGCTTATTGTGTCGAATAAAAGATAAACCTGAAAGCAGCTCTCGCAATGAGATAAATCTTCTAGTCAGTCCCTTTTTCAGTGAAACGCTAAGCTGTTAACAGAGCTCACCTGTGGTCCATATCTTCGTCATGGCTAAGACTAGAACTTCAGTTCACATTTCTATAAGAAAGTTATGTTCACCACTACACCGTTTACAGCACAGTAGACAAAACCGAAATACTGAGTCTAAACGGTCAGCCACATCATGTGGACGGAAAGTCTCAACGTGGGAATTAGTAACTGTCCCATTAACTCCAAGAGATGATCCCACGATTAAGAATTCTCAGTCGCGTTGAAGTCAAAGAATTTGTTAGGCATACTAGGTAATCTATAGAATAGTGATAAGTAGTTAGGGATCTGGGTTATATGGGTTGAACGCCACTCACACTTGTTGACAACTTTTGCTACTCAGTTAACGTCATTCGGAACAAATCACCGGACACTAGTTTCTCTCACTTGTTAGTGTTCAGTGTCATAGTGTTATGTGCATGTGAATCGCGATCTAAATCCTTGTCATGACTAAGATATTCAACACTATCAAGTCACGACAAAAGTGAGAGTGGAGTATGGTGTTTCTTTTCAAAGCAGACAATTGAGAAGTCAACCTGAACGCGGAATCTGTGGGTAAGTATGGATGGTGTCCAAATTTTTTTATCAACCAAATCAAGTAATTGTCTATATATTGTTAGGAAATCATATTTTTCTGTCCAAAATCGCCTCCTTCGGGAAAACAAGTTTACTCAATCAGAATGAACACAAATGTTCAGAACAGACGAGAGGTTCTTCGATCTTCTGATTTGAGAATGTTTGTAGGTCGGTGTGCAATATATAACTACCCTATAATTTCCCCCTTGTGGCGTCCGTTTTTGGAGCGGAACAAAGTGACGTTTGCATCCGTCTTTTGGTTTGACTTAATATCAATTAGCGGGGACAGTCGCGTTATTCTCGAGACTAAGAATTTCCGTTTTGTTTATTACGAGGAAATGAATTCAATTTTCACTATGCACACTACTATGCCGTGGACGAGCCATCGTATTTTTCGAGGGTTTACAGCACATATATATATATTCCATTATCCCACCTTTTTGCATTGGCAACCAATCGAACTGGGAATTTAAACGGGTCCATGCGACAACTATGTAAACTCATTGAGCCGCAGACTTAGTTGCCCTGAGTTGGACAAGTAACTTACCGCCACCGTTGACTTAGAGCGGCATTTCTACGCTTGATGTCTCTAGTTTGGTTTCCTATATGTCTTTAGGGATACACACATGCATGTTGTTCCCCAGCCCAGTGTTGCCTTTCAAACAGTGAAGCGGTTACAGAGACGTGTGTCAACAATCAGGTGTTATCGATCATGACCCGTAGTGGCCAAAACGCTGGGACGATGAGTTCGAGCGACGTGCCCTAAACTGCGCGATACCCTCGTACCAGCTAGTCGCACCGTGGCCACAGCGGTGTGTTGTGTCCATTCTCTCACCCGACCCGGTTAGGCTACCTGTTCGTTCGGTAAGCCCTTTGGTTTAGACTCCGGATTTTGCATCCGAGTCTGCACTCCTGGGACATCTGTATATCGATCTGGCAGTTTTGTGATTCCGATCGCGTAACAAGTTAGAACTCCGATAATGCTGGAATTAAGATTCTGACATTCAGACGAATGAGCTTGCAGCGTATCGTTCATACTGAATCTTACTTTAACCTAGAAATCCAACAGGTTTATTTTTTGAGACAAGAGAGAAAAGGTGGAATGTCTGGTTGACTTTCAATAGGAACATATGTAGATGCATTATGACAAGGCAATAGACCTGAAAAATACTTGGATGACTTTCCGGCAAAACGTTTGGTGATGTTCAAATGATGTCCAGCTTCATGAGTTCTGGTAAAGTCTGTGGAATGTTGTATTACGGAATAGAAATGTTCCTCGGATTGAAACGTCGCATGGATTTGCGGAGCTACTCACGAGGAATATCTACACGGAGTTCAAAAGTTTTTCCTACTGTGAAAACGTCCCTTACTGTAGGGCGTACCTATCCATTCAGAAGTTAAACTTCACCAAACCGAATATGTTTGCTAGTCTACGAACCCTTCCATGCAGCCACATTATTCAGACTAAACAAGGAACCCTAGCACTCCACTTGCAACAAAGAGAAGACGAGATGTGAATTGCGCCTATATAAAAGTTCAGAAATCTGTCTTGAAGTCAAGTTACTATTGACGAAAACGTCTCCCATCATTAATGAGAAACTGGTTCAATGACGTTCATTTCGGTCGCTGTAATATTGTAAAATCTTTTAAGTCACATTGACTTTACGTTTAGTTCGTGACCATTACTGGTTTATCTCTCAAAGTGAACCAGTGCCTCTGTTCTGTTATTCACAGCGCTTCAGAAATATGTATAATTTCGCCGTCTCCTTCGGATAGTTCTCCATCTGTATTGGTGACGTCATTATCTGAAAACGTTTTCTGCAGTCGATGTTTCGGTTAGTTCACAGGAGTTGCAACTAAGTTTTGACAAAGAATCAAACCTTCACAAAGGATATTACGGTTTGCTATTTGGGTGAACGGACGGGACACGAACGCTGCGGTTACGCCCTGGCAATGAATGTGGTGACACTGACTGATGAGGGTTATAATGACCAACGTTATGATTTGGCTTGACTTATTATCTGGAGGAGGCATTTGATTCGCCAGAATAGAATACCACTTACATATTATGTTTCGGTCAGTTTTCTCGTATTGACACAACAGCACGGTGGCGATCTTGCCGTGCTCTTTGAAAAGGTTCCGCGCTGAAGGTGTTCATTGTCCAGGATTTCCTTGTACAGATGGTAATGTACAATCGGTATGACTTTCAAAAATGTGCAGTTTGCTTCAACTAATGTATTACTGAAGGACCACATATGTTGGTTTCTATTAAAATTTAACGAGCAGTTGGAATTCACCTGCCAATTTGGATGTAAGCTAAGATGAAGCAGTCTACTCAAGTACACTGTATAGCTTCATACATCACTACCGTATGAGCGTTGAAAATTTCTACAAGCCTATGATCGCCCATGTTAAGTACCAAAACAAACGACTACTCTTCTAAAATTTTAGTTATGAATGCATCGATATTGGGCTCATATCTTCATCTGAAAGAAATTTGCCTCGAACTTGCACTTTAATGATTACTGTCGAACTTTTGAGTGCAGAGGTCCAGGGTATTTGCAATCACACTGCTTCCTAATCATCTGTTTAAAGAATGCGAAGATACTTCTGCAGAAGAGTGAAGGGAACTCATCTTGTAAGCTTCCTCAAATTACATCAGCTGGCCTATCCATTGTGTCCTGTCAGAATAATTTTGTTATGACCTTTGTTAAAGCCCCAAATCAAAGTAGTGTTAACTACATTGTTAGATGTCCTAAAGAAATAAGACTACAGCTCATGGAGTCCCTGGTGTGATGAACGTATTCCCGTTACAATGTTTTCTCGGGATACTGAACACTCAACAATTCTATCCCATCCAACTTTAGTATATAAACGTCATGTTGTTTGGGATTTCTATACTTCAAGTCTTTTCGAACAGGGTATATACGACGGGTCTTAGTCATGCACCTAACAATCAATACATCGCAGTTTGTCGTGACTCTGGACATTGTTTTTCATCCGCATTCTTTCTCAGTTATGCAATCTGTCTGGCATTGTCACGTTTCGCATTTTCGTGTGTAACGAATCAACACCAACGCGAACACTCCAACCATAATTAGATGTGCGTGACTGAAACTAATTTGCTATTGTATCATCGTGATCACTAGGAATTTGATGAAATCTTCTGTTAATCAAACATGAATAGCACTCACATCTTATCATCTCCAGGTTAGACAAGATTCCCACCGATTTACTTTCAAAACGAACTCAAAGCTATTATGTACTTTTCCTAATCTGAACTCGTGCCTAGATCACAAGATGAACTACAGATTCCGCATCTAAGTAATTCAGTCGATCGATCAACACATTAATTCATCATATGGAGAATTACAGAAACTACACGAATTAGCGTTCGCCTTAGAATGGAAACTGGCTTTTTGACTAACGTACAACTTATGATGTCCTATCTAAATAAATTTCTCGATAGTTATTGATCACAAGTTGAAAATTTCCATCCTGTTTTAGTTACAAGTTATTATTTGTACTACTGACAAAAGTATTGTTTAGTTTTGCGGTTAATGTTAGATATGCCAAAATACATTGGTATTTCGTTACTCGATCTGAAATATACATCCTCTCCGCACGGTTTTGCCTATATTGGTATTCACTAGATACCGAGTTCCGAAACGAGACTCAAACCAACAGCCAAGCCTTGGGTATATAGAGTTGCATCATAGGTTCCATGGGGTTCGAATATGATTTGATGATTGAGCCAACTGTGTACTTTGCTACTGATAAGGATTTATGGAGTAACTCTCATCTTGCTTGTCACAATATCCCAGATTTGAAGCAGGTTCAATCAGTCCAAAGAAATAATTTGGTTAGAGTTGAAATAACCGTAATAAACAACGACGCTAAAGGTTTAGACATTTTCTTCCAAAAATCACGGTCATATTTTTTGTTATACTTTGGAACATAGAAGTCATCCTCATTTTAACTCCTTCATAAATCCTTACTAAGCATCCGCTAAATAATTCATTAGGATTATTAGGTTGTACACAAGTGTGCCTCCACACATTTGTGACCCACATGGAAAATTCGAAATGAGAGTAGAACATATTAATCGTTTTCTTTTTCCAACCGAAACTTACAAGAACCGAGTCGAATGTAAAAATACAATCACTTTTTCGATCGTACAACCGCCGTGAGTTTCAACACGTCCACACGGGCACGCTTTCGCACAGTCGACCGATCGAAACAGAGCTCTTCCACTGTCTAATCTGCATCTCATAACACGTCCACTCATAACAAAAATCGTGCGAACGGTTAATGAATGCACACATATGCATGCACACACACACACGTCGCAATCGATTTGCCCGGCTCATCGTCCGTCAAACTGCCTATTTCGGCTATCTTATGCAATCTGACTACCCCTGTTGGCGCAGAGTCTGAAGTACGACGGGTTGTTCGATTTGTGTTCTTTGGTCTTGGTGCATGCATAGTTTGGCTAGTGGTCTCGTACGAGACTAATTGGACTGTTAGACCAAAATATGCTTGTGTATCCGTACATCAGTGAGTGCACAAACACACACGCACACACACGCACGCACAAACTTGGAGGAACCGCCGTCCTGGTACACACATCTCAACCTAAGCTCAGTCATCTGCCAAGCGCGCACTCCGCAGTTCAGGTCACTCCACGGTGTGCGTTAGAGGCTTGTGTTTACAAATGATTCAGTCAACATTTTTCTGTGTGGGTCGGTCCGGTTTTCCAATCAGATCGGAGACCTAACCAACAGATGGGGACATACCGATATGCATACACGTGTGCGCTTACATTTGCACACTTGCTTGACAGTGGTGCTGCCTCTGAGTAGCTCTTCGGTCGATAAATTGATTGGCGTCTACACGAACTACGCGTGTGTGCTACGCGCGTGCGTGCAGGTATGTTATACCAGAGTTGGTTATTGGCTAACAAGGTCGGTGCACGTATGCAAAGGCGTGTGCAGCGGCCTAGTTAGTTTTTGCCAGTCAAGAACTGCTGGGTATAAGATGCCTGGGGAAGGGGGGGATTGGCGTAGGCTCTGATCATCAAATCTTACTTTGCTCTGATTGGCTCCAAGGTTCGGTGAATTGTGCGCATAAAGATCTCTTCACGGCAAAGGATACTCAGCCGACGCAATTAAAGTTTCGACGGCACTTTCGCTTTCAAGCGTTGCCTTTCTTCCATTTAAACTCGTTGAGTTTCCACACTGGTTCTCCCGTTGTTTTTTTTTAAGCGAAGCAATACATAAATACAGCATTTTTCTGTACACGGAAACTTTTGAATCACGCACAATTCTAGGAGTACGCACGTCATCGAATTCCGCTTGAAATTAGTATCGCTTTTCTAGCTGAAAGTGAAGAGTTTAAATCAAACGCAGATCATTCATTTGCCAGTCGTCTACAGTACACTACTGTTACTTCCGAACGTGCACA
The DNA here is from genome assembly GCA_014338405.1 of Paragonimus skrjabini miyazakii. Classification (NCBI taxonomy): domain Eukaryota; kingdom Metazoa; phylum Platyhelminthes; class Trematoda; order Plagiorchiida; family Troglotrematidae; genus Paragonimus; species Paragonimus skrjabini miyazakii. The sequence continues at coordinate 36,420 of JTDE01003325.1, read as the reverse complement.
ACCGAATCACTTAACGAATGGCCAGTGGAACGAATGTCCACCGGATTCCATTGAGCGATTATCTCGACGGACTGAAGGTAGGTCCAAGTGTTTTAAATATACACTAAATTAAATATGTCTGATTGGTTGCAAAAGATGAACCATATCAGCTCCTATGTGCTAGATATATAAACAATTTGGTGTTCTCTGAGTCGTTTGTCACTTGATGCCTGGTTGAACATGTGCTGAGAGTCGTAGTTATTGGGATCTTCACACGTGCATTGTATCTGGCTTTATAGACAGACAAGGACGCAACTTGAATCAGTCAATATAGATCTTACTTGAACTGACACAGCCACTTTCAAACCAGTTTTGTTTCGTTTCCTGAATAAATAAGTCATTTTACAAAGTGAATCCAAGAGGTTTCAAACTCTCAAATTCAGTTATAATCCTGTCCGTACTAAGCAGCCGCTATTATTGGTGGTTATTGATGGACGGTGTCTCTTGTACAGCAAGAGACTTAGTTTCTCTCCCGTGGGCAAGAGAGTGTCTGAGAGAACAATCACTGCTACTTCCGGATAGGTGTGGGGGCTCCGTGGATACCTACGAGACAACTAGATCACATATGGTTGCAAGATGGGCATGAGTTAACGTATTTTGGTATTTTGCGTTTAGATCATTTAACTTTGGAGCATGCGGAACCACGAATTTCCATTTAGTTAACCTGTTGGGTACCTACTGAAATGAACCCAGTCTATCTGTCTGTTTGTGTAGGTGAGCAGTAAATTATACAGTGAAAAAAATGCCCCTGAAAAACTCATATATTAAGGAGATGTTTTTTTCCTACCAATGTATTGGGAAACAGGCTACATTCAAGGGACCTCTTCTCTGCCAGCCTAGTCACACATATTAAATTTTCCAATGTCACCACCTGTATAAAGTTCCATTTGACTGTGGAATAAGCACAGCATTTAGTCAGGAGCTTCCTCAGACATAGTGCATAATCTTTCTGGCCAGATAACCAAGTTTGTACATTCATGAGATGGGTGTAGTAAAATAAGTACAGTTTTGAGAATTCACTCAAACAAAATTTGGAGACGCGCTGTGAGTAAACATTTGATCAAACATCCCTTCTGGTTTTTTTTCCTGTCCCTCTAAATCTTTGAATTGCAAAGAAGGCAGGTTGTATTCCTCATGAAACATTCAGTGGTAGACACTGCCCATCAAAATTGGTAGAACTGGGAAATGAGCGACAAACTGGTCAATGACTTGCCAACAGTTTTCTTTTCGACTGTGATTTTAATCACAGTGTTTTGTATTTAACTGTAAATACAGCGTGGCCTACCACTGCAAATAAACGTGACAGTTCGGTGTAAAAATATAGTCGTATGATCGAATCGTTCAACGTTCTGTCATTTTTTGAAGCAGAAGTTGAGTGTTCAGGTAGGTGGTGGACTTTATAAATACTACTCAGAACCGAAGTCTTCAACATTTAATGACGTCAATCCAGCATAATAACCTATGACGTATTAGATCAAACCATTAGTTTTTATAATGTAAAACTTTGTAGCATGAATGGAAATGTACATATCAGTTCATTCATGAACAATAAATCAAAAAGTGAATAGCTAATTTTTTCTTTGATATTCATATGAGATTCATACAACTTTATGGAACAATTTGACGAATGTCAGGTAATTCTTTGGAACATGTTTGAAAAAGAACGTTTCCAGATTCTTACACTGACGCACGATCGATCGAAGCTAGAAAGTACTGAGTGTAGGTGGAGGGCCAATTGGAGCACTATCTTAGGATCTGAATGGGGTAAAAAAAGATATTTGGTCAGAGTGCCTCACACAAGTCAGATAAGGTTTATTGTCAATGCACGATGGTTTTTTTTCATTAGTTTTCACTCGCTTCCAATGATTTCATAATGATAACACGTGGTTAACTAAACTAGAGTAAGCTGTGGGCTGGAAAACGATCTTTTGTTTGTAGATGATATTCACCAAGCCATGCTGGTAGTTAAATAGCAATGAACTCAATAGAAAAACTCGTTTAGTACATTATCGCAAGGCGGAACAGTGAATTAGCGATACATCGAATTACATATGGATCGGGGAGTATAAGATGTTTTCTGATTACGAACGCTCTGCTGGTGGTATTCGCATATTAATGACGTCCAGAAAAGAAGATAATAGACTGATAAAAACTGCAAAAGCTAGTCTTTCCTATACAGACTAGTTACACAGAATTTATGTCAGTCTTTGGTCACATACGACCATCACAAGTGTGATACTTACCCACGATAAACACGTTCTAGGTTTGTAACGCCTTCAAATGTTGTACGCGAAAATTGGGACCAGTGGGCAACGCGATGTTTGCCGATGACAAAGGGAGCAGTGAACCGAGTTATTGGGACAAACTAATGAGAACGTAAGTTGAGTCAACGAAATGGATTAGTGAAAGTATGGCGGGAAAACAGAGAGGGATTAGACGTATGTTTCACCTGTCCGATTGTCAAAGACAATGACGACTCACTGTACTCGTGGGGAAGAGTATAAACGAACCGCCAACATCAACGTTGATGTGTAGCATCGGGTAGCAAGATATCACTTATTTTCGACCCAACCGTCATGTAAAATTTTATACACCATAATTTTAGTGCACCTTTGCCTTGACAGCTGACAATTAATGTCTTCAAGCAGACCGCTGAAATTCGGCTCCCACAATTCACATCCGTTCGCCAGATTCAAACACCCTTAAACTTTTGTGAGACTAGATAGGAAGTGAAGTCTGCAAAATTGGAGTGTTGCCAGCATCAGTAAATCTGAAAGAAGCTTTCACAAGCAGAACGGAAAGAAAGAACAATTTCTTTTGTTAACCGGGTCATAAATTGTCAACAACGTAACTCAGTGAGTGATAGAGATGAATGACAATAAATGTGAACTCACCGGATGAACCTCACAATGACAACTTAGACGCTTGGTTAGGTTTCGGTTTTCGTTTCCACCATCTTCATTGTCATTGTGAGGTAAAACTGAACTAACGTCCTAACATTTCTGTCTCCTTATTACCTGATGGATTTGAATAAAATGGCCCAAAGGTTTTACACTGTTTTGTCAATGAAGCTCTTTGGCGTTAAATTCATTCATTCATATGATCGTATGGTTAAAAAATATTTTGCCTTAAAATTTAATACAACACTGTACATACATTTCTGTAATGTAAGATGATAACTGTTTGTGCATTCGGTTACCAACAAAGCCCTTGATACAGGAATGTTCACTGAGTTGCTTAAAATGACAGATTGATATATGGATAGTTAGGCTGCATCCTGATGTCATAAACAATTTCGCTTTCACAAAAGGGTCACAGTAACAGTGGTGTGTAAAAAACGTGTAATCATGAATTCAAATTTGCTAGTTTTGTAACTGTAATGATTTTCTTCACTCGGAAACCGAAGCCAACAACGACTAAATCTATTTAAACTTAAACTTATTGATCTAAACTGACTATGTTTTCTTCGTTCGATCAACGTGATACAACATGAGCAAATCATTTACAAGCTAAAAATAGTTTTTTCCTGTTACTAGTATGTTGAAAAGCAGCATCCATAGGTTAAATCAGTCAGACGTCAAGGTAAGAGAAACACTTCAGTGATAAACATACTTTAAACCAATACTCACATGACTTGCAGAAAAATAAAGGTCCATAACTTTGTAAGGATGCATAGTGAAATTGGGTATATTCATATGTCATTTATTTTTCTAAGATTGTTTCAAAAGTGTATGCCACAAACACATTAAAAATCGACATTCCTACTCCAATGAATAACTGGGGCAATAGAATTATACATTTAACAAACATTTGATCACGAACTCTTTCAAAGCGATTTTTTGTAAGTAATGAACAACGAGTATTGAGACAACATGTTGCACATCATTCGCATCACTCATAGATTTAGTAAACTTGCAATGTTTTTTGTTTTAATAAACCTCTCGTAGGAAAACTGTATGAATCATTTTGCTGTTGACTCACAAATGGAAGTTGACGTTTTATGTTAGACGGGGTTACATGTAGTGGAAAATTGTTTTTACTTTATAAAACCCCTTTGTAAGTTGAAACTATTCAGTGTCGTTGCCGGCAGCAAATCCTAATTACTCTGGAGGTTCGAGTTAGACGATATTTTGAAAATCACTGCGTCAAATGTTCTTTAGTTAGTTTGTGTAAACATTTGCCAGACGCATGCTACCTCACTGTCATTCACTTGCTGTGTTGTTTCAATGAATTAGTTCTGACTGAGAGTAGTGGAATAATGCGACCAGGTCCATTATTGGTTGTAGACAGTTCAGGGGTTTATCGACATGAAGTTATGCCCTCATTTGTCTGGTAAAAATCCGGACTATGATGCGTTTTTTTTATGTAATGCATGGGGCTCACTTAAAATAATTTAAAGATATTTATTCTGGTGACGAAATATGGTCAGTTTTATGTAGACCTGTGAGTAGGAACATCATAAATACTGTTGTAATGAACATCTCACAACACTGATAAAATAATGCGATGTTGGTTTCCTGGCTCTTACAAGACAGAGGTAATGTCACCACGCGTCCTGAACGTGAAAAGCCATGCATGAATATGTGGGACCGGGTAGACACCAAGAAAACCATTGAATGTTAAAGAGTATTCCTTCGTATAGTCGTAATGATTAACCTGTGCAAAGTGTGGTATCGAGTTCGATGATCAACTATTCTTGCTGCTAGCAACCTTCTGCACACAAAAACTGCATATACTTATAATTTCTCAGGTATTAAACGATATGTGGATGTGGTCATTACTCATAACATGCTGATACTTCTTCTCAGTTAGATGACTGATATACAGGAAAATGAAATCGTTTTAAGAAGTTTACTTTGTTCTGTTTTTTTTCCGTATACTGTGTCCTTCAGAAAATTTTAATTTCCTGTTGACTCATACTGCGCTGCTATACAATTTCACCGTGGTAATCAACTTCCGTAAACGCAACTAAACATTATTGTCCCTTTGATTTTGTATGGTTTGTTGATTGTTTGCTGTTTATATTGCGTAATATTTCAACAACTGGCTAGATTCTGTTCGCTTCATGTGGAAAAAAACGTACTTACGAAAGTTTGAATGGAATAATCGAAAGACATAAGTTACAATATGATGTCATTTTGCACACTCTAACCAGTCACAAACCTGTGACTAACATGACTTAAATGAGACAGTTGAAATTATAAATCGGGCTGGATCATGAGTGGTGTTCACGGCTAAACTTATGGCAACAAAACATTAACAGTCAGTTGTTTTTGTGCAAATAGAACCGATTGCCGACGGTTGATCAACAATGTTTTGACACACTTGAGAAGTTGTGAGTTGTGAGCGTACATCAAGACCTTGAACAAGGATGCTATACTGATACTGTGACCTGTGGTCGATCAGTACCTTACAATGGATGAAGCAACGTTGCGTCCTCGTTGGGTGTCACTCACTGGCAAGTGAGTTAATGAAACTCTCAACCACTCTGGAATGTGCTCCTTGACCCCGGTTTTAAGCGTTCTTTCCGTTCTACCAATCTAAGTGCGTTCTGCAACTGCAGAAAAATTGACAGACACAGTGACTGATAGAAAACAGAACTCTGCTTTTTGACCAGAGATAGGAGAAGCCTAATCCTTTGTGAGAGCAAGACAAGTTTTAGTGTATTATACACACGCTTCACCATGGAACCGACCATCTTTCCAAAAGTGTTCATCAAACTGCCAGCTTCGGAGGGGAGTTGGGTGTATACAGCTTTTTGGGAACTTTCACAGTTACATTTTCTATAGCAGTTTGCTTCACTGGCGGGTGAAACTTTTCGGGAGATTTTTAGTATGAAGCGCTTCAAGCAACACTACTTAGTCAATACTGGGACCTATTCTTGACGGTGTGTGAAACAGCGTACGTACCGGTGACTATTTATATGCAACAGGAGCAAAAATAATGAATCTCATTTACTGTCCCCTTCATGTTGACTTACGGTACACTGAACGTTCAATAAATCCGTCTGAACGGCGTTTAATCAGGATGTCCAAAAAGGGTAAACTGTTCTCTCTTATTTGACCATTATTGAATGACTTGGGTGGACAGAGTTAGAAGTTTGGATTGCCTTATTTCTCTGTTTCTTATCTCGCCCAATCAAAAACGTATCGTTGACATACTGTTTGCTCAGTTTCACTTCATTCACAACTGGAAATGGTATCTGTTCAACTTCAGCCATGAACATATCAGCTAAAACAAGGTCGAGCTGGTTCATCATGACTACGCCATTTATCTGTTGAAAGCTCTTACCGGAAAAATAAAATCTCACACTTTCTGTGCAGAGTAAAAGTGAACGCTTCAAATAGTCAACGGGGATTGGAAGACAAACGGGGTTGGATAGAACGAAATCACATATAAAAACTATCGTCCCGCTTAGTATCGTTGTGTGAATACATACGTGTTTTTCTCAGTTTGGAAGCAGTCATAACGTCTGAACCGGTCGAGCGTTTTAATTCAGGAATCTACGTCATACAAAAAATGAAGGATTTTCAATCACACACATTTCTGTCAACTGTTCCACCAATCTGCAAGCATCGTTATCTCATTTCCATGTTCGATGACTTGCCTGTCAAATGGCTACTTTGAGTGAAACCTTCTCTGTATCGTGTCTGCCTGTGTTTTGTAGATCCGAAAAAAATTATCCTGATTGAATCAGAAGTCGGTTGTTCATATTTCCCGTTACCTTCTTGATCAGCGTGTATATGTAAAACATCAAATGATCGAATGACCCTCTCAAATATGCGGATAATATCAAGCACGACACAATAGTATGATGCTTTGTAGTTATGTCCTTTTCAAATATGAACAGCCGTGGTCGTAGAATGAAAATCTCACATTGCACATTCATAGGATTTTCACTGCCCATTCGCATTAAACGCCGTAACAAATGTCCTTTGTAACTTACACAGTGACTCATTCACACTGGGTACTTCCGTATCTTCTGTTAAAAACCTATTTACAAGTTAGTCATTAGTTGGGACCTAAATCAAGATCCAAAATAGTAATGTTTTAAAGCGTATCCTAATAAATATTTTGAAAACACATGGTTGGAAGTAAACTGAATGAATTCAGGTGCGAAACAGTTTCATTTTATCTACTATTAGTCACACTGTCACACACTATATGCCTATGACTAATGGTCTAACAGATGAGAGCTTTAAATTGTTACGCAAAAGGTGATCGCCGACCTGAACATCTCGCAGCCTTTGCTTACAGAATTATCCCGGACAGGAGTAGAGTATTGCATAAAGTGTCGATTTAGATGTAATCATCAGGAAATATCATCGTAACAATATAAGACCATTGTGGCTATAGTCATTGAGAAATAACGGTCAGAGGCGGACTGTGTCCATCTACACTAGGGGGGTTATGAACAAAATACGCATGAAGGAATGTGAACTTTGACGATTTCCGTCGCTAGAATGATACCCGAATAGATTTCAGAACTAACAATGTAGGCCTTTTTGATGGACAAACTTTATGAACATTTAGGTGAAATTTATTGGACCTCTCTCATTTAGTAAATTATAACAAAACACGTCTATTGTTTGGAAATCGGAATGGAGCCCGCCTGATAACTCCAAGTTCATACTTTGCTCCAGATCTGGTGAGGTGTGTAGGTCTTCTCACTTGAGAAAATTGATGTTTAGAATAAACCAGTGAGATAGTTATTGACGATTAAGTTACAGGAAACTGATGGAAATTACCAGTGACCAATGAACACCTTTTTTCAAACTGGTTTTCTTGCACAAAAATCCACAGACGAATAAATTACTAATCGTTGGTGTTATTTCAAAATGTGATTTTAGTTACACAGAACTTTGTACTGTAGACTATACTGGCCAACGATGACTTAAAAAAAAACACTTCACTATTTTGGTCAAATCAAATACATCTTTTTAATTGTGACTGATAGGTATCATTTAGCGTGTCATAAATGGGGTACGTTAAAAACTAGTCAGATTACAGCTGGTTCAGTTGGAATTTTTTTCCACGAACTTTTCCTGGACCTAATTTATATACTTACAGTAAAAAACTGATTTAAATTAAATAGAACTGTTGTCAGGTAACAGTTTTGTCTAAGCCTCCCAGTCGATACTGGACACTGCCAGCCAGTAGTGTCTGAAATTTCAATCTTACCAGGGTGCAATTATCATATAAAGGAAGAACAACGTTTAAACATAATTTAGAGAGGACCCAGTTGCAAAAATGTGGGTTCCGACTGGATTTGAATCAGTGACAGAAACCTCATGCCCAAACACTACAAACCTTCTGCCAGATAAGCTGCGAAGCCATACCAGGAACTCAGAAATGTCACATTTTACTCAATCCCCCACCCAGTCGTTGTATCCATCTCTTTAAAGAGACTGAACAAATTCGAGAACAGAATGCAAATAAAATTGATACTCAAACGTGTTACCCGTATTACTAAAAGGTTCATAACTAAACAGACTTATGAAGTGTAGATAAGTTTCGAGAAGGGTGAGTATAACATTTTCTTTTTGTTCACGATACTGTCTTATAAAGCGATAATTCAGCTGAATCAGTTTCTTTTTGCTTGATTACAGAAGATAGATAAATTGAGACCCAAACGAGCAGCTTTTTTTTACAGGTCAAAACCCTTATACACTGTAGACCAACACGATTCATTGGTTGTTTGAGACAACATTGGTACGTAAGTTGTCTATGCTCAGTTATCAGTTCCAGTCCTGGATGTATGTACTGCGCCTATCCCGACCAACACATTAGTAGTAACACATCAATAAAGCGATCCTCGTAACCAGATAAGGTACCACAGAATCGCCTGAAAAAAATATTACCGATTACATTACCTTATCGAACGAAATTCAACATTGGCGTAGTGGCATTATGTGAACTTCCATGAAAACAATCTGTGTAAATCTAACTGTTAACTGAAAATAATAAGAGTACCATTTGTAGTCAATTACAGTAGTACTAACGATAACAATAACGTTCAAAATGAAATTAATGGAATCGGAAGGCTTAGCGAACAAAATTTTGATTTGCAACAGAGAATTTCCGTACTAAGGTTAGCTGATACACACCTGTTATTTAACACATTTATAGGAAGACGTAAGTAGTCAAGGTAAGTTGAATCAGATAACTATGCTCCAGTTTTAGTTGGTTATCAGAAGCAAATCGACGTTTAAATGAGCATAGTTAATCACACATTAAGAGTCATTCAAAACTGATCGCAACCTTCACATCCTGATCTACGTTTCTGTCTGATTTCTTGGAACAGAAATATTAAACTCAAGTTTCGTGTTTATGCGAATTCAGTCTTGTGGGAGCCGAAATTTATAATTGACTGTTGTAATCGGGAATCAAACGTGTTACTCAGTTCTATGCTAGCCCCATAGTAGGTGTGACGAAATAATCACGTTCAAACATTCAGTCATTCGCCACCTGAGATGATGATGTGGTAGTTTCTATCCTTATTCAATGGCAAATATTACGGTGAACGATTAAACTTAGTTCTGTCCAAAATGAAACCTTGAATTACGTAGCTCGTATCGCATTACAGACTTTCTAAAGCGTAATCTCTCCCCGAAATCCTATGGATTCCAAGAAAGCAACCAGTAAATGAGTAGTTTAAGGTTGTCGTGGACTGGTACAATGAAACGACTAGGTTCTACAACAATGAAGCTGTCAATAACCGTAAAAGTTAGCTTGCTTTCTCCATTTCAGACAACGTTAATGAGTTATAACCCACGATCTTATGAACAAGAGATTCCCTATATACAGCATGAATCTAGTTTTCATGCAAGTAGTCTTGTTAGCTTCAGCCTGTGTGTCCAGCAAAAAACGGATTCTATCTTGAAATAAGAGATCTTAAAAAATTGTTTTCCACGTACACATGTTGTGATAGATCGAATATTCTGAAATTACAATAAAACTATTTACGCTCATCAGAAAAGATGTATGAAGCACTTGCGATTAACAAGTCTTACGAGTGTTCTTTGTTTGCTTCATGACAGAGCAAACCGACTACAATATGTGTTTTGTGAGTGAAATTATAACCAAGTCAATAGATGGGTTTTTTCAAATAGTTGCCGTTCTTTAGTCCTAATGCCGTGTTGTTTCCCGGAGTGCTCAACACTGGGGAACAAAAATCGATCGTACAGTGGAGTTGCACATTTTTTGCTAACAAGTGGTTGCTGTACGGCCACGGAAGAACTAAATAATTTCTGATGAACTCGTGCCGTTAAGTATAACGTGACTGTTATACGGCATGGTGACTTTAAGTTGGTCGCCTTGGGGAGGCTTTGCACACACATATTTCTAAGTTTAAAAATCGATGGTCGAATCGCGTCGTTATCAGACCTCCTAAATCAAATTAACTGAGATGCCAAAAAATATTTGTTCAATTTTGAACCAGTGTTCATACAAACAATACACAGAAGAATGACTATTAATGTAAAACTTGGAGAAAGCTTTGACTGTAATCAGTTAGTCATTGACAGTCTCCTGTGAAGGTTTGGCGAACATTCTATCAAACTTATGATTCTAGCTCTTTACCTGCAGTGTTTGATCGCTTGGTTGATAAAATCCTCATCCGTTTACTTCTTGCAATTAGTTCTGTCCTATTCGACGAGAAAATTTAGATTTTACCGAAATCGTACGGTTATTTCTTCGACATAAGTCCGGAATATATTGTTCGAAGTTATGATCCCAAGGACTATCAGATGAGCTCAACAAAGAACAGTAACGATTCTAAATTTTGAACTAGGTATGCAAATCGAATGGTACTGTCACAATCCCACCTTTTCAGGTCCAATTGGTCATTGCATCTTGTCAGCCAATGAGATGAGAAAATTCACACCATCTTCCGCAGTCAAGTCAGACCATGAAACAGTTTGGTAAACAGATTTCAAGTGTGTTCGATCACAACGGTATTATAATGATAACAGTAGTTATGAATCATGAGTTACGTACAAGGGACACATCAATTAGTTCTACTAACCGATCAAACAATGTATTATCATAAGCTCGAAAGAAAAAACCACCGATACCGTTGAGATGTGTTAGGGTTTCGTGAGACCAATGATTATAGTTCATGTTTCCTTAATACCAAAAGGTTACATTATAAGTGTTGTTATTTTATCACGCCACAATCGTATTTTTTATAAACAACTTAACCATTGTAAATTTGACAATTATCCACACGCATACCTCAGTTTGCATTCAGTAGCCAAAACAGATTTACAACTGAACGAAACAATTTATCGTTCAGTATTTTGTCTACACAGACACAGACTTCTACTAGCCTCAGGCTTGCTCACTACCTAGCTCGAAATTCTTCTGTTAAGAAGATGAAAATTGAGCGTAACATGCTTACCATGACCTTTAGCATTTTTGTATGAAATGTGAGACAGATCGGAAGATAAAATCCTACGGTAATGATGTCACTATATACATCCTGACGTCAGCTCAAAATTGCAGAGCAAGCACGCATGTAGACAACCTTAACATTGGTCACAGAAATTGTTGTGATGGAATTATGGCTAGAATCTTACTGAGTACAATCGTTAAGTTGATCACCACGCGGTAACTTCGGCGAATTACACACAAATCCAAGTTGACGCATCCATCGGCCATTCATCGGTCACATGATCCGATTCTATTAAAGGTTAGATGACTGGAAACGGTGACTTACTCGATCGAATGGGGGTTACGTCTGGTAATGATGTTCATGGTATTTTTAACACCTAATTGACTTTTTCAGATTTACTTATCATTGTAAATACAGTTGCCGTAATGTATATGGGGTAGGTTGTTCTGTTACCACATTTTGAGCGGTGGTCATGCTCCTGACTACATGTAACTAATCCGACTCCGCGTGATACTGGGTTTTATGCCTGTTGATTTTCTTGCAAAGAATGCTCACATCTTCTTACTGCAACTGTGCGGTAGCTACCCATTAGATAGATCTATTGAAGGCCATCAGGATCAAGGTGTGAAGACCAAATCTCTCATTGAGTGTACTGTAAAAGATGAGCAATTTGTGTCCTTAGTAGATCGAACAACTTGGCAGAGAGTAAACTGAGTGAAGAAAAGTGAGCGTTTTGAAATAACAATCTTACAACCCGTACAAGAAAGTGCAGTAATAGATTGGATTAACAACCGTTGAGTACTTTGGACACTTCCCTTATGTAAGTTTATTCTTGCACAGTCTGCTTCGTATTGACGAGATTCCAGTGTACAAGTAGATCCGAAACGTAAACTTCAACCGAAGTTGATTTCAAAGTCAGAACTAATGACGTTCTTAGTTAACAGTGAATAGCCACTGCATTCCTTGCCTGTTGCACCGGAAATGAATAGCCAGTTGTGGCTGACTAAACAACCAGTTATAACTCGGAAGGGTTTGGGGGCAGCGCTGCTTGCAATTTGTTCAGTTGTATTTCGCAACTTGCTGATCGATCTTTGCCTACGTAAAAAATGACTTGACAGGAATTCATATACGTCTAGGGAACACTATCCTGTGGTTTAGTGGATAAACAGTTTTTGTATAATTCTTGTCATCGCTTGGAGTGATCGAAGATTGCCTTCGGAGTGCGGAACTTTGATCGGTTGTGCTAAGTTATTTTCACACTAACAACCAAACAACTAATGTCATTCAGTATATAACTACACGAGCAATTTTGTTGTATTTCAAAACTGAGTAATCGATAAAAGAAGACTATCTATCTGAGTTGGTATTTTTTTGGACTGCAAGAGAGTTGATTCTGTTTCACTTGCCAAAGTCGTTTTATGATTTGTGCTTAATAAGCACTGGAACATAAAAATCAACGAGGAACTCTCTACTTCTTGGATGGTGGATACATCGGTTTTTATTCATTAGAAATTGAGAAATGTGCTTTGCAAGCCTCTATTTGGTTAATATAGCAAAAAAATGTTTGAGCACATTGTCTATGGATTAACAATTCCGACAGTTGACCGGATCATCTCCACACGTAAAAGCGCATACAAACAAGACACCTAACATGCGTAACATCTGCAGATTTTGCGAAATGCGACTTTATCGATCCGTCACGCTACACAAACATGAAGTGGCATTAAGGAATCAGCGGAATGCACACACTGTTTTTCAATTGTTTGAACGCAAGTGGAGAAATGGCGCCGATGACCGAAATGCAAATGTTTAGGTAAAAATGTTTAAAAGTAGTATTTTCCAGACATAACGTTGCTACGTGTCTTTGTGTGAATTTACCAACTGGTTTTTCCGTGTGTGCTGATTTGTTTATTCATCAGACCGACAAATATGAAACACACATCAGAATAAATTTTGGTTGTTATAGAAATAACGATTGTTACGTTTTACTAGTTCAGTGTTTATGAGAGCTTCAAGGCTGAACAATCGCATACAGGTTAACAATACATATATATTCATTGAGATAACTGGTTGCATTTAACGAATTAGAGTGGCACTTTATATTTTACTCAATAAATCAAGTATTCAGAACGCTCCAGCTACGTTATTATGTTTCAATTCTACTATCGTGGTATTCAAGCTGCCTATAACTTTATCAATGTAGATGTGAATGTGACTTATAAGACAAACTCACACTTGCAACATTGCTTTGGTTTTTATTGATGGAAGGTTTCCCATACTCTTATATTCTGAAAGAATTTTGCTTGATATCTAGTTGGTTACAGATGTTTTTCACTTGGAAGACGTGTGATACTTACAGTTAAGCTGATAAAGTAATTAATGAAAAATGGATTACATAAACAATTTTCTTTCACATTTTCCATCTCTTTATACCTATCGGCATCTAACCAGAGACATATGTATTAAAATATTCATGTCATAAAATTATATATAGCCTTCCATGAACCCTAATGTCATATGGAACACAGCAGTGATAATATGACTAAAATGCTTGAGAAAGAACCTTTGCATACCTTTTAATGTAGACATTCAATCACCTACAACCCAAAATCCACAGCTCCAACTGTTGTGTGTCAAATGAGACGTAGGATCTAATTCTGCGAACATTGCTATCTACCTGGAAAGAGTTTTTTTTGTGTGATACATTTATGCTTGCTTTGTAACAGCCGCAACAATATGCATGAACATCAACAGAGACCTTTCAGCAAAGGAGAGTCGGTTGACATTACTGGGTAGTAGCTTTGTGTTATTCATAACGGTTACTATTATTGCCTCAAAAGTTTCTTTTGTGCAACTAGCACAATATAGTTTAACCATCACCTGTATGGTTAGGTGGAACTGGGCCATAAACCGTTTTGGCCGTCATAATGATGTATTTGCTGTTCACAGTGTTTGTTTGAATTTAACCCTAGTCCACGTTATCCCAGGACAAACGGGCACAAGCATTTTGTTAGTTTTGGTTGAACCAGTGTTAGAACTGAGGCCAGATTGACTTCCGCTTAACAGAAAGAACCATGTATACTTGTTAGTAGAGAACAAAGATGATTGGCTTAGTGCAATGTGTGCGCAAACGGATTTCATTGAGAAACTGCCATTCTATACTTATACAAAAAATTACGGGGAAATCAATACCAGATGGCTAGATGAACGTTTAAGGCCTAGTAAATTAAAAATACTGTTTAGCGAACAGACGTATTTCCAGTGATTCACTAGACTAAATACACTACAATTTAAATCACAGCTTTACAACAGAATCACTGTAAGTCAGCCGGATCGATAGCAAAATGTAACTGGGTATTCACCCGAACAATGGATCTTGACAGGCTAACAGCTGGGGAGCTGGTCAAAGCAGTTCTAAAGGCTAAATGAAACATTTCTGGGCGTACAGGGCAAATTTAAACAGCTCCAGCTGGAGCTTACAGTGGGCGACCCCCCGAAAACTAAGTGCAATTCTTTCAACCGTACAACAGGCTCCATTAAACCGCCTTCTTCTTGTGGAGATTAAAGAACCAAACCACTGGTTCCACTTTAAGAATTTTTCGGTACATTTAAGTGGCGACCTTCGCTAAGCCAACTCCTCTACGTTTTTGGAATAATTAGTTGTTACTAACACATCAACAGTAGTAAGGTTTTTCAACAAATAAACCGCAATATTCTAAACATTCTTTTCAAGCGTGAGCGTGCGTACGAGTGTCATTAACTTTCCTTGAAGTACTGTTGAAACCAATATCGCATGGAACGAGTAGTCAGGCGGTACATCGGAAATCCGCCCGGAGGAAACAGTATTTCAGTTTACTTAGCTTCTCGTCTACGCAGAAAACGTTTCATGGTTCGCACGCTGTTCCACAGGGCCATGAAAGTAAGCGCAACAAAAGCTCTCTGAGAAGAATTGAGGATAATGCAGGAGGCGCTACCCTCAAATGATGACCCTACCACGTCAGTCGACTGTCTCATTATGCTCGACACTTCAAAAGAGTCCATTATTCATTGGATTACTCTCTTTAAGAAGTTGAAAAGCACAATATAAAGATGCGACGTGGTATTGAATTAGGAGTAAATTAGTATTGTAACGCCACACAGCTACATATCATTGTTTACTTTGCTGTGCAGATCTCTGGATCATTCCGATAGTCGTTGTGGCCAGTCAGTCAAAACTTGGCTTCATGGGACTCCAAGCACTTTGTACTGATCAGATACCAACCAGAAATCATTACATCGTTTCGCGTGCCCACGAAATTAAGCCGCGTTAAACTTCTCAAATGTTCTAAAATCTCACTGCTCTCTCAGACGCAGCCTTTGTTGTGCGTCGAAGAAAACTTGTCGGTTACGTTACGTTTGCCTTGGTTTCCTTAGTCTAGTTTAAACTCAGTTAGTGAAATCAATGGTAATTGATCCACTGTTTATTCTCTCTCTTTTAAACATTGCAATCAAAAAGGATACATGAACGAAGTCAATCTTGCAAACCTCATTCTCTCTGTGCAATATTCCGATTTACAAAATAGTGTAACTTTTTTCACAAATATAGGAAATCTTCATTTATCATACTGAACAAATTGTCATATATTATTGTTTTTTCTACTCCCTCAATTGTGAAGGAATCATCCGAGTTATTCAACTGTGGCTACACTCATCAAGCACTATGCAACGAGCTGCAATATCAGATGTACCTGGACGAGAGAGTAGACCTAGTTCGAGAAAGCAAAGCTGGCGAGGTAAGTCAAACGAATCCATCAAACGCTAAAAAACAACTTAATTTAGGACAGTGTTGTACGCAAAGAACTTCACGATATCTCCGTAAGACCATATTGGATAGGTACTTTTAATATTGGTTCTATATTTAGAAACTCATCGAGGTGAATAAGGAATGTCTACATTACATGGGCGGTATCACTGATCTGGAGGATTTCTACTCAGTAAGCTATGACGATTACATTCACTAATATACAAATATAGGATTTGACAGCGTTCAATACTAAACGGGCGCTGGAGTTGGTCTCTCAACGGATGGGATCAAGATTCTGGAAACGAGTGAGTATATGTCTAACAATGATTGCTATTAACTTTGGATACCTTTAGTCTTCAAAATTGGTTTGAATAGTTGATATACTTTGCATTTTTACCAAACTTATCGTACGTACGCAAATTTGTACGCTCAACAGGGGCATTACAATGATAGTAAGTAGAAGGCATGACTACCAATTTATAGTTGTTGAGTCTGTGGACTAGATGTCGAAGACCGTTCTCATTTGACTGCGTCTTTTGAAAACAGGTCAGTACCTTTATTTGATATTGTTTGGTAATGAACATTCGAAGGAAATGGATAGATATTTATCCAGATACCCTGACGACACTTACGGTTATCCATTCTCGCCCTGAAACATAGACTGCGTGCTTGATTGAGTGTTTTCTTGGACACATTCAAAAGGGATAACGAAGAGAATTCGGCACTAGTGACCTTTACTTCAGATATAACAGCTTCCGTCCATTTGATTGGCGGTCTAGTGAGGATGGATCACAGAAATCCTTCCGCTTCAGGTTTGTTTCATTGATTTAAAGTGCCTCGAGTAATCTAATCATACAATGAACCGTATCCCCTCCTTCATTTAGTTTTATCCAAACAAGATAATCGTATACTTTCTAAGATTGAATCAAACTTCCCGTTTTTAATGTAGCCTTTGATTGATTCAGTCGTCTTTTACTGTTCTAGAAATTGTCAAACAAGGTCAGAAAAGCTTGGCAAAATCTGGGTAAATATTCAGAACTGGTGACACTGCACTTGAAGAATGCTGCTGATTTTCACCAGGTAAGTATAATGAATGTGGAGTCGTTCAAAAATACAACGTCTGTTGCTGTATGTCAAAAACGTCACAGCCACCCTAAATGTTTATCTTTGGGTACGAATTGGTGAAGCTTAAAATATATCCCTTCGCTCTTTGGTCTATGATATTAAAATAAAGCGTTTGAACAAAGACATCCAACTGGTTTACAGATGCGTGATGCTGTTGGTTATAGCTATTTGAGGTCAACTGTTAACGTTACCCATTTTCTCAAAGCAGTTGAGGGAACTATAGTGAGTCCACTAAGCTAGACTGATATAAGGAGAATAACTGCAAAACTACTTGGTCAAAAAGCCAATTTCTTTGCTTTTGAAGTGCTTATTCATGAGACTACAATTCAATTCTGTAAAACAAATAAGGTCGCACGAAGTAAATCTAGGTAACTTTTTAAAATCTCTAAATGCACCGACATTTTTAAAATGTTGTGACTTCAGTAGATCCGGTCGTAATTTGTTTTTTGTTTGACACTCAACTTAGTGCAAAGAGGACAAATGTTCCGATATGCTAGCATTTTATCCAAGCTCATCAGAAATAAGCATAAAGCACATAGGTTACATAAATTAGACATGCAGAAACAGACAGCTAGTGGTCACACGTAAATTTACATCGAGTATTAGGTAACCAAGACTAGGTTCACTAGATGGGTTGATTCAGCTACTTTTGGGCACCTAGCGCCTTTTGATGAATCCACATTGGCAAAGATTCGCCAGAGGCTGGTATCTTACGGTTCCGGATGTGTGACACTATGTTGAATGAACAAAATTTGTCAACTTTTGGGTCTGTTTTCATGAGGCGCTTATCAGTCGGTGGTGTGGGGTTTTCAGTAATACATTTGTCAACCTGAGATCGTTGCACTAAATCGAATGTGCATGTAACAGTCTCATACTGATGAACCGGCCTCTCGAAACTCCACGTCATGGATTTTTAGGTGCTTCATGAAAACAGATCATTTAACATTTGTAGATATATAAAAGTATCAAATCTAGCCGAAGCCCAGTTTTTTCGCAATTGGGTCACTTTTAAATTGTCGTATTTTTCAGACTACTTATAAGTAACGCAATTTCAAATGTTTGCAAACTCACATTATTTATTTCACACCCTGTGTTAACCAACAGACATGTAACGTTAACTAACAAACGGGGATGATTACTACTGTTTTTGAGCTTGCTTGCGTTTTATTTTGAAATTTATTTCAATTTTTAGTTAATACTATAAACTATCAGGTACTTAAACGGACGCTGGCGACTAGGTATCAACAAATAGTCATTACCTTAGAGGAGTTTCACTCAGTTGCATCTTGTGCTCGTCTGAATCGATGGAATCAGTATGGCTCCATGTGGTCTGAACCAAACGGTTGGCGATCAGAGACGACTAATTTTGTTTGAAACAGTCAACGGCTTTTGACATGTTTCCTCTCAATCTGTCTGATTTTCCAACTTACACATCACCGCAGCTGCACGTGACCCTATAGACAATATCTGCCTGAAAGAACTGAATAACACTTGTTGTTGGTTTATACAGGTACTCTTTGGTTGCATGCAATGAACTATAACTGAAAAGCGTTAACGATCTCTACTAGTCTCAGTTAAAGACCGTTGACATCTCTGAGTAGTTTTCCGATTTTTCAAATTGTCTATCAGTCGTTAACCAATTAGCTCAGACCAGTTGCAGCACCGAACTAAGTACAACTTTGTATTTGATACTAACGTGCACTAGTGTACACATTCTCAATTTTCTTCACAATGTTCCCGATGACTTGTCACACACCTTCCTGGTACGTGTGAAAAGTCAACACTTACCACTTACAAACTTTGGTTTTCTTAACAAAGAATAGATAAACTTTTTCGAAGCAACAGAAATTAATAAGTTGCCTTTCAGTTAATCATTTATGTGTTGTTGTAAAAAGTTGCCACTTCATGTTTGAGAAGAGTGTACAAATTAAGTTTACTTCTTGAATTTCCTATGCTCTCTATCTGAATCAAACTGGCAAGAGATATAAAGTGTTTCATGCTACTGTTTTTTTTGTTTGGCTTTTCAGTTCTACTATGATGCTCGACAAATCGAAGTGAAACTGAATGAGCGTTGCCAAAAGTTTGTCAATGCCAGAAGGTATTACAATTGGGACAATTGTGATGGCTCGATCAGTGAAGCGCGGGAACTAATCAATCAGTTGAAGGTAATAAAAACTGGGAACTGACATACACAAGCTTGTGCATTCCAGTTTATTTATGAATAGTTCGGGGTTTTGATTGCCATAATCTAAACATCAATTGCACTCAGTAACAGCTTCTTCAGTCAAGTAGATTTGCTATTGAGTCAGTTGTGACAAAAAAAACAGTTTATTCCAGTTTCTTGACCTGACCGGGCTTTCAACTCCGGTCTACGTTTTGTGAAGTGATATTGTTGGTATCTGTTCCAATATGCTTAGTGTGACATCAGTGACGTATTGATTAACACAGTTGCCTCATGAGACGGACAACCAAAGTTTGAATCCAGGCGAGCGAAACTGAAGTGCTTGGCTTCTTTTGAACGGGTTGACTGGAAAGTCTATCTGGTCACCCAGCTTGTGAGCAACTTAGGGTACTGCCTGATTTGAAAATCGTCCCGCTTCTTTGGAAATCTCTACGTGAATTATAATCTGACTTGAACTGAAGTAAAATGAAAAAAGAGTAAAAGCCAGGTTAAGTTAACTAACATTGATCTGCTCTATCTGAAATGGTAATTTTACTCGCAGATTTCATGGGTTACAGCAGGAAACCTGAAAACAATCCATCGATCTGCAAACAAGAAATTCACTAAATCCGGAAAAAAGTTACAACCAACCTTTATTCCAGTACACCGTATATCCCATATATATATATATATATACATATATATATAATGTCAGTATATCTAGAGTTACAACAAAGGTTCATCTAGTTGATTTGGCCATGAACTGGTTCGACTATTTGACGGTAATCTGAACTTGGGTATCTCTTTAGTTATGTTTCAGTTGTAGTATTGGGATGCATAACTATTGCCTTTTAAATGATCGGTTTATTCTATCGATGGCTACTTGCACTTGATCGACCGGTGTTTATGCTTCTACGTTGTGTTCTAACTGAACATATACATTTTCAGAGTGACTTCGAACATCTGGACTATTTGGCAGCTAGATCAAGAGATATTTTGGAACGTTCCGGCTCCGTTGTGCCAATTCATCTCCGACAAACACGTCTGAAGCGTCCAGTCAACGGTATAATGCTTTGCGATTACGAGACAGCATTTTTTAAACTGAACGCTGGTGATTCCGTATTCGTTCTCACTAATTCAGAAACGACATCTGACGAAACCGGAATAGATAGTGCGCACACTGAATCAGTCACCGACACAAGTGGTACTGAAGGAACGACAGATCAGACAAACACAACAATCAGCGAAGAGATTCAGGACGAAGATCGGGTTAGTTCAGTCGAACAACTTGGTCTGCCACACACCGCACACCTGAAGGAGCGGGCAGCCGCACCTCCAAACATGCCATTTCGATGGGAAAAACCAGATGAATCGGTGACCAATACAGATTCCGCCACAGCATCCTCTGGCTCTTATTTGACCAACAGTTCTTATCAAGGGCAGTCGGCAGACAGATTACATTGGTATGTTCGCACTCCCGACGGACGCACAGAGGGAAGAGTGCCGGCTGTCTGTGTCCTGCTACCAGCACCTGATGTGGACGCTAGACAACGATCTTTAGCGTAAGTGGGTGACGTTTTTGTAGTTAACAGCATTTTCTCCATAAAAATATGACATAAAAATGCACGGTGCAAATCCATCAGTTTATCTCGCGAACTTTTTAAGGAAACCGCAGGCAATCACACCAATGATTACACATGTTCCTGTGAGAGAAAATAAGTGGCTTATGCACTATCAAATTACATGATACCGTGGCGAACATTAGGACGATTCACAGTATCCGGTTCCTTTAGAGAATTTCAAAACATAATTCAAAAGTGTCGTACTGCACGTTCCCTCTATTTTAGTTATCAGTACATTTGATGGAACGCCACTAAAGTGAGTGACGTTGTGAAAATGACAAGAAAAAAGCAGGTACACAATTTAATGTGACAATCAACACGTATAGAATGTAGTTAACCTACCTCTGTACGCGATTTGCGCCATAAAAACCGTTCTGTTCATATGAGGGACACCATTTCTGGGCTGACATTGTTTTTGCTCTCTGGAGCAATATCGTTTTTTTGTTGAGTACCGGATGCAAGCCGCTCTGATCAAATAGATTTCGAATGGCAAGTCAATAAGATTCGATCAGGCAATGATAATAGTTGATTGCGATTTGTAGTTGAATTCACGATAGATATGGTCATTTCATTGTTTCCTGAGTTTGTTTCTGATTTCGCATCGAAACGTATTTCCTTATCGGATAGAGCGAGGGAATAATGTTTCTAATAAGATGCAATAAGGTGATCTCGACTTTACACAGCATATCATTTTCCATTTCTCTTTTGAAACTGAAAAATCGACGAAAACAATTGCTGAGATAACAATATTTGGAGAAGTTTGTCTGACGTCTTGATTTGATTAACGTGAGGGATTGTGCTGATTAGACAAATGAAAAATGTAGAATTTTTGAAGTCAGTAGGCGGTGCGGACCGATTGTTCTCCCCCCCCCAGCAAGAGGGAAAATTATGGAGTATATCCTCGATTTAGCCACATCGAATTAAAACCAAAGAAGTTGTCGATTTCACTTCCTGCGGCTTAACCGAGAATTTACTTAATAATAATCGTCAGCTCAACGCACAATGTGTTTCCTCATATCCGTTCTGTTTACCGTTCGGAAGTACTAGTGTTGTGACCGCAAAAGAGGCTTGGCCTGAGGATTCGTTTATTGCGCAAACGTCCGCATAGGTCATGTCAAAAATCAAACCACAAACGCGTACACTCATTTGCACGTTAGACATGCATTCACACACATCATTGTCACTCGCCTTGGTGGAAATTCTGGCGTAACGCGTATACACAATCCCGATAGTTTCTTCTTGTCCTTCGTCTTCCTGACGTTCGTAGCTTGCCGTTTTGTTTCTGAATGTCTCCTGTGGGCAACATACTACTTGTGAGAAATATGCTACTCACAACGGAACCGCCTGTCATACAACACTAAGAGAAAGAATATGATTTCATCAAATCTACCCTGCTTGAGGACAAAATTCTAAGTAGAATAACGTAATCTTTTAACAACCGTCTAGGCAGTCATGTTCTCATGATTGGTAATGGAGTTCTACCGAGATTACCCGTAATATGTTAAGTGAATTTAACACGTAATCAGTTATGAGGGCGGGAAGGTTGACGCACAGCGATTAAGGGTCACACGTCGTGGTGAAAACAATATCTACATCCCATTCGGAAGACAATCAGGATAGATGGTGTTACATCATTCAGGATTTACTACAGTGTAAAAAGATTAGCACAATCGAGCTGAGATGGTGTCATAGTGTTCAGGTCTTGATATAAGCCATTCAGCTGCGCCATGCCAAGGACTTCCCAATTAGCAGGAAACATTACAGTAATTGTTTTTATCTAGAAACAGACCGAATTTTAGAGGAAAGCCATGCAGAGGAGGACTGTAGTTTACGGAACGCTATCCGGTTATATATTGTTTTAAAGAGCTCTAAAAAACCGGTCAAAAGTGGTCTGTTTATTCCCGTTCTTTGATGAGAGGGTCATTACATTATGCTACAACTGTGGTGTTCAAGTCAATAAGTCCAGGTGTTCAGACTAAAGTTCGCAATTTCTTATATTCTTTACACATCCGCAGTTGCAAAAAGTAAGGTTTGAATGACGTCACGCATTGGTCACAGCATTTTTCTGGTTTGGCGCTGGTCTGACCTGATTCAGCGGGCAAACCTATTGATAAGTAAACACTAAACCAGACTCATTATTTTGGTGTGCATCTGATTCCTGTTTGTCAAGGTGGTACGCAAAGGTTGCTCACTAACTACTTTGATTTGATTAGGCGTGATTGTCACGACGCTTCTTCCTAAAAGGTTTGGGCCGTTTGGAGTCTCTAAAAGTATTCCAGACAGACTTCTGCGATACTTGATTCTTCAAAGGAGTTAGGTATTACATAACATTGAGAATCCCGTGAAACTAGTGTTGTGATCCAAGAACTTGGGTGGCACAAAGGTTGTTTATACGACAAACCAACACATGAGTTAAGCATTTAAACCAGACCTGAAACAAAACCACTCATTTGCACGCGGTATTCGGACCCAGACCGTCTCGGCTGCCGCAGACGTCAATGCTCAGTTCCATTAATTAGCAGGGACCACTATGAGCGACGCTGCACTCTGATTTTCCTTCCTGCATTTTTCCTGCGACTTGTACGATGTCAAAATATATGCTCCGGTCTTACTACTGAATAGCAGTGGTCTGAGTAGTATGTTACAATCGCTCAACTTCACTGCACTAGTTACTTGACGAAACTGCTACCGCGTATTGTGTTCGAGTAGTAAAATGAAGTTTTTGGCACAATAACCTCTTCATTGGTTAATATATCTGGTTGCTATAACTACCCTATATTTTTCCATAAGAAATATGAGCCAGATTTTCACAGACTGATGTCACTGTAACTGTCGTAACTAGAACGTAACTTAAAAACACCACAGGTAATTGCACTTTTGTCAAGTGCATGCCCAAATCAGCCATATACATTCATCAGCCGCAAATAACACGTCCAGAAATTTCTACTACACTCCGCATAACATTTGTCTACGTAACAGGGCCAAAGAATATAATTACGACTTAGCAACTAGATGTAGATCATCTGACCCTGTTACAAGTAACACGAGCTGACGTCGGTCGGCCAGTCAACAATCAATGGACTGGT
>JTDE01003324.1:64172-74989 GCA_014338405.1 Paragonimus skrjabini miyazakii | reverse complement strand
CGAACGGTTCAGTACACACTAGTAGCTGCTCCGTCAAGTTCACCTAGGCTATGATCAGCGTTGGTAAGTAGAACACGGGAGCAATCAGAATGAACGTGTATTTAGACTGTTGGGGATAAGTTATTATGAAATTCTTCAGTTCTGGTCAAAACTGAGATGATATGCAGGCAGTTGTCAGTGAGTTCTGCAACCCGCGAAAACATAAACCAACATTCTTCGGAATCATAAGCGTACATGATACGAAGACAGAGAGGTTGTAGCTGAAATGGTAGAAGTGGGAATCAGTGTTTTCGTTGCAAAACCAACGAGCATCATAGTTGGTCATTACCTCTCAGAAAAGAGAGCATTGGCCCACGTAAACATGGCAAGCTACATACAAGCATAGTCATTAAGCAATAGACAAAACGCCATACACGTTGTTGACGATAGGGTGGGAAGTGTTACCCATGTTTACACCATACCGTAGGTAGAAACAACCACTTTAGAGCGTAGACCGTTGTCCATCGGAAATACTATCAGGAAAACAGGCTGAAAATATAATTCAGGTGAATAATTAACCAACAACCGTGGCGGCGTAGCTTCCATTAGTAATTTCTGTGACATTTCATACACAGAGAAATGCAAACGCAACGAAGTCGAAAATTACAAATTCTATTATATCTCCTAAACAACGCCAAATTAAGCGTTTCTACAAAACCAGGATATGTATTATACCAAGAAAATTCCGATGGAAGCATTTTCAGAACGTAAAATGGGTTAAGGAATCCGACATCATGCCTTTGTTGAAAAAAATGGCGGCACATTTTTTTCAACAAAAGTGCGAATATGAACAATTTTTACGTATGGCTGATCTTTCTCATTGCAACACAATTAGTATACTCGATGTAATTTATATATTTGCCCCGTAATTTGCAGTTTAACTTTTCGGGAAAAATTTGAAAAATCTCTT
This sequence comes from Paragonimus skrjabini miyazakii, assembly GCA_014338405.1. Classification (NCBI taxonomy): domain Eukaryota; kingdom Metazoa; phylum Platyhelminthes; class Trematoda; order Plagiorchiida; family Troglotrematidae; genus Paragonimus; species Paragonimus skrjabini miyazakii. The sequence goes on along the minus strand of JTDE01003324.1, from coordinate 74,040 downwards.
TTCGTGCCTAAATAGCTGTTTCCAACTCGTTTCGGCTTAGAAGCACAATACCGGCGAACTGCACAATTGCCGTTGTAACTGTCGTAATCTTTCCAGCTGGGAATGTTCTTCGATGTCATTCTTTCTGCGGGTCACCTCGTTTTTATTCCAGCGTACATCCTAATGTCATGGAATAGCCAACAACAATGGTACCAACGAATGGTTAAGCATGCGTATAAAACTGATAAAACACTTGTCCAGTTTTCGTGCATTGTCCCACGTTGAAGTAGGCGTACCTCATGTTTGCATTTTATAATGAGCTTAGTAGTCATGTTTCAACAACAGTCCGATTGTCGGACTTACAATCATGCCTTCCTGCTTAATTACGTCCAAATATAAATACAAGCATTCCTTTCCATGTTCATGACATCGATTTTCATTATATTTTAACTTCAATTCTTCGAAGTAACGTAGAATGCGACCCTGTGTTATTTTTCCATTAATCCCTGTGCCATTGAACTACAGCAAATTCCTTGCTTACGTCTCCGGAAGACTGAAACAAAGAAATCTTGGGGAAACAGAATTCTAAGATTTTGAGAACTGCAACATGTTGCAAAGTTTCAGCAACTTTGATAGCTACAAAATATAGTTTCACTGAAAGATAACAGAGATATTCACGGTCTACCGATTACACGCAGCCCAACACTGTATAACGTTTTGTACACTATTTTCTATTTCATACTTCTCATTGTTATTCACACATTTTACGTCCCTCAACTTTGCATATACAGCCGACGTTCAAGCCAACTTAATCGAACTAATCAATAATCAGTAAATTACAAAACACACCTCTCGGGTCGCGAGCCTTGCGTTAACTCTGCTTTCAGTGTAGCTGGTGCACAGAATTTTGATGGGATAGAAGCTAGCGGAATCAAATATCCTTTGCGGCAAATTTCCTTATTTATCTGTCATCGGAATTACCTCAGTTATGAACTTCAAGATTATTTGGAAACAACACGATAGATTGTATCTATTGGATACTGCATACGGTGTAGTGTGTAGTGGATCTAAACATTATACAAAATTCAGGTATGAACACGAGATCAAGAGGGCGATAGAAGTGGAAACGATTGACTCACAATAGTTCGTTAACGTGCGTTGGTCTAGAATCCACTACACCGAATGCAGTATCCAATGGATATAGTCTGTCGTGTCGTTCCTAAATAATCCTGGAGGTTACGACTCAGATAATTCCGATGACGGATAAATAAGGATATTCTGCCGCAATAGCCGGTTGATTCCGTTAACTACTAACTCTCCGAAAACCAGCCTACTAGCGGCACTAGACGCCGAGAGAACGCAAGGCTCGCGAACTGAGAAGTGAGTTGTATTTTATTGGTTAATGATTAGTTCCATTAAGTTGGTTTAAACGTTGGCTGTATATGTGAAGTTGAGGAAAGTGAAAAGTGTGAATAACAATGAGAGTTGTGAAATGGAAAATAGTGCACATAACGTTACATATGGTATTCGAGGCCAACGCACCTTGACGAATTATCTGTTTAGGTCCATTACAACTGTATGGTTTTGTAGTTGCATTTCGACCGTATCTGTAAATTGCCGCAAAATGAAGAAATCTCAGACTATAGGATGACATATTTCATCTCGGACGTGGCAATGATTGCACCTTAAAAAGACTTGAAAACATGAGCTAACGCCAATAACGGTTTATTTTCGCGAAAGTGGTGGGAATGTTTTTCATCACCCAACCAGTACTTTTGAAACTTAATCGATGAAATCAGTTTTTTCCATTAACGCCGCTTATTTACAATGGCGGTAGTGAACGCGCGCGATTCAAATTTGAAGATAAGTTGCTCTTTCCGTTCCCGAGAGCTAGCCGTAGAGAATGATTTCTCCGGTTATCGTGGTTTAAACAAATTTACCACACAGTCCGCTTTTTTTACCTCGGTATCAGGTGCGGGAATAAAAATAACTGAAACGTGTGTTATGGAGGCGTGTGTATTTGTTTTAATTGAGCGATAAACGAAAACGACCTTACCGTGTGTTATTTAAAATCTCTCTATTGCAGATGTTGGTTTGCGCAAGTAACGCTGAAATGTAAAAATAATTTGTATATTAACATGCAGGAGAAGGCAGAAGTTGTTTATCACATTAGTAACTGATGGCACTATTTTTTTTTTAGGACGGATTATATTGAAGCATTCGTAGCTGTTTTTGAAAATCGTGAATTTCCCACTTTCTTACAGTTTCAAGAGTGCCTGAAAAGGTACATGGAGGATGTCAGCGTTTTTTACGTTCGCGGAACAAGCCGTAGATGTAAATATGTTCTGAAATACGATAGGGTGAGGTGACATGAAACCATGAGAACCGTCTAGATTTTCTACCGTTGTACGGAGTACGAAAAGCGGAAGAGTGAATGCAGAGGTATACGACTTGTTTAGTAAGTTGATATTTCTCTTCGTGAACAACTTAGCTCTCGCGATACCTGTTGCAAATCACAATTTTACGTTGTCCGAAGAAATGACTGTCTGGTTGTCGGCTCTTTCGAGTTAGAGCACAATCATCAACTTAATCGTTTGGTATACGAGTCCCACCCTACCAATCACAGACTAACAATCAGTGAAATGAATGACTCTAGGAGTCTATTCTAGTATAATACACCAGTATTTCGCGGCCGTCTACGGGAAGTTCATCACAACGGCTGACGTTAGGAACATTCGACGCAAGTTGAAGTTCGCATTGTCCAGTGAGTTTTAGGATGTAATATTTTAATTGAGCTTCAGAGAACCTAGCGGAAGTGTTTGGTGATATTGCGGAGAAAGGTTTCCCGTGTACCGTCCAGGATAAAAACGGTGGGCACACACATATATGCTTTGCTCAGCGGACGCAGGTGAAGCTGTTCAGACGTTTTCCGCAGGTGGTGAACGTGGATGTCACACACGGGACCAACAAACACAAGTGAGTCACCGAACACTCTGATATTCTTGAAGCTTTATGCTGTATCAATTCCTGGTAACCGATGGCAAGGAACATGGCCAACCGGTAATGCACGGATACGTGCGTAGTCAGAAGTACGCCTCACTACGTGAGCTGTTCGAAATTGTCCGAGATCTGATGGGTGAGCGCATAACGGTGAATACGTTTGTCATGGACAAGATGGCCGCGCAGATGAGGGCAGCTTGTGTGGTGTTCGGATGCGACGTCCCGTTGTGCTACTTCCATGTACGTGACGCCGTCCGAAAGCATGTAAGTGGATAAAATTTCTTTGTCATGTTCACTAATAGGCAAATTCATTTCGCAGCCGGCATCTATTCCACCGAATGGCCACAGTGGGTGATGAACAGGAGTAAGTTGCATGGCTTCACAATCTACGTTATAGGTTCAACCGTGATTTACGCATAATTGGTCGGACGGATAAAAAGTTTATGAAATACTTGTTATGCAACTGGCATTACATCAAGCCAAAAAGGGCCATTCATGCACGGGGTAGTGTTGTCCACTTCGGAAACCGCACCAACAACCGCCTTGAAAACTTTAATGGACCACTGAAGAAACGGACGCATACAAGGGACTGCCTGGCTATTGCCATTCAAAAAATATGGGCCAACAGCGAATACCTCATGCGGGAATTTGAAATGCAAACGACGTATGGATGCGATCGCCGTGAACTTGTTGATGTTGACTTGTACGTAAAGAACATTGTTTACAGAATGACCACATTTGTAATTCATCTGGTTCAAAAGCATCTGAACAGACGAACCCCATGTTTGCTCTTCGAAACAATTGCTGAATCTAGGGTAGGCCTTTGTACACAGATCACCTTGAACGTTGCAGTTACTGGTTTCAACAGTATCATTGCTGTCACCGGCAAAATAGTTGCACGTGCAAAGGCTGACTTACTTTTGTCTGACTTTCCGATCGTTATCTCTTCGGGCAACAAGCAACCAAGGTTTGAAGGAAATCCAAACGGGGTTGCCATGCGGATATTGTGGTGAACCGGTGCAGACGGACAACTCACCTTCCATTCCGACTGCATCCAAACCGCTGACATATGGGAATGTCCATTCTGTGGCAAACAACTTCAACTGCCGTCACCTGGTAGCTAAAGTTCCCACACGCCAAATGGAATAACTTCAACCGCCGTCACTCGGTAGGTGTGTTTTCCATTCTTGTTTTTCAGTTCCGTCAACTTCAGCTAACGTTTCCGCATGCCCAAAGAACAGACCTTGCAAACCGCCTATCATTGATGTCGACTTAGATATGTCCCCGAACAACGTGCCCTGTGCAGTGAAGCTCAAAAACCGCGAATTGACAATCTGGAGTGATTCGTCTGTTGACATCATTCAACAAAGTGAATTCATTTGCAAACGTACACACAGTTAACTTGCAGATATCACACTTGATGAAGGCGATAATGAGGACTTCCGTTGATAAACCATCTCCATCTTTGGAATGAAATCACATAAATGAACAGCCATATGACACGCCGATGGAAGCCGGAAGCAGTATGTACCAATTGTAACCGAAGCCCCAAATACACCAGTGGCATCACAATTCGTAAGTTCTCAACAGCTTCGTTCATACTCGTAAGGTAGGACAAATGGACTGAGTGGTTATAAGTTTCTAAGCGTGGAGCTTGCCACAGCTCGTAAGGTGGGGCAAATGGATGGAACAGTTATAAGTGTCTAAGCGTGGAGTGAAGTTTGCCATATCTGGTAAGGTAGGACAAATGGACAGAGTAGTTGAGTGTCCTTGCGTGGAGTACAGTTTGACCTAGCTCGCTCGGCAGGACAAATGGACGGAGTAGTTATAGGTCTCTAAGCAAATAATAGCAGTCAATGCCAAATTTACCCAGGAAAACACCACCGACGTACTTAGTGTTTGCGCATAATACTAAGTGTAACGTTAGTTCTTACAGTATAGCACGTTTGCAACTTTATAAAATCTCAGCCTATATGACCGAACATTGATTTGATCGACGAAAGAAAAATCAGGTTTTCTTGGATTACTGAACTAGCACTTTGATAATAAGATGGTTTTCTAATTTTAGGACAATGAATTCTATTATATTTGGACATTCAGTTGCTTGTTCAACGCAGTTTCTAAATTTTGTTAAATTGCTAAGTAATTGTCAATTCATCGAAAAGGTGCGCACTGTTGGCTTACGCAATTGGCATATTAAAACAAAAACCGCGACCGCGACCAATTTGTACCATTTTCTCAGCTGCAACTCGTCCGAATATTATAATAATCCGGATAACTTAAAATCACCAATCTCCCAGGGAATTCACAAGTACTTTCTATCTACGGATTCGGTGCAGCATTTCCGTTTTGCTACCATTTGCCTGTAAGTGTCTCGTATTTGGTAACTAAAGCGTGTGAGCATCTTAAAAGCGAACTACCTTTGGTTGCAAGTTGGTTTTCATTTACTGGTCATAAAGTAAGTTATCTAAGCCAGACAATTATACCCCGAGTCTCTTACTTTTGCCTCAACAAGCAGTGTGGCGAAAAGGTAGTGGCCGGAATTCAATGCGACATATGCGATGGATGGTGTCATCAATCGTGTGCATGCATAAGCACAGAACTATACAAACTGCACGGCAAATATTCTGACCTGTGCCGGGTCTGTGTAAAATGCAAGACCAGAAAAAGGAAGTGGCTTAATCTTTCAGGCAGATCGGAATCTCGAATAGGTACTTCACACAGCATGAATTGCAGCACCCGGTCCCCAAACCAAACCAAAAACCAACCTCGGAACTCTGCGCCTGCAAAAACAGTGACTAAACAAATCGGAACCTCGAGAAGTGGCGTGCGCACACCGACGGCCTACTGCAAGCAGCCCGTAGGCCCCACACCGGGAGGTAGCCCACTTGTGCGCTCAACGTCACTTGCGCCAAAGTTGATGCGCCTTCAGAACCACATCTTGGTGTCCCCAAAACTCCAAAAGGCTGATGAGACTGCCCAGAGATCAAAAAAGCAACTACAAGTAAGGCTTCTAGATCTAGGAAGGTAACAAGTTTGATGCCAAAAGGGCATATGAAGGAAGATTGCAGGACTCCCCCAAGTGATCGCGTGCACCTAAGCCCGACTAATGTCGATGCGGTGCTTACACGGATAGTGAAACACGAGGTACATCTGCGTAACGTTACGGTCAATCTACAAAAGCATATTTGTGTAGTTAGACAATTTCAAAGTTCCTATGAGGCCACCCTAAAAAGGGACAGGAGCATGATTGTTCACGCTACCGCACCGGTCACATAGGATTCTAAACATAGAAGATCCTCAGAAAGACAACTAATTCTTAGCGTTCTGCGAAACTCCCAGCTACCGGCATTGACAAAATGGCGCCGAGCGCACAGACTCGGTAAGTGGACTTTACGTGGTGCACAAACAAACCACCCCAGACCGCTCCTTGTCAACTTTCGGGATCGTAACACCCGAGATCTAGCACTAACTAAAGTTGACACAATAACTCAGAAAATGCCAGGCATGAAGGCTGCAGAAACTACAGCCATGCATCACAAATCTGACCCGTATGTGGCGATATCTGCTGCACCAGAAATCAAAAGCGAGCGTCTTGGCACAAACCAGGTCCGGGAAGTAAATCACAACTCCAAGGAAGCAAGACGACGATGCAACGGTTTTGGAGAGCGAAACACCGACGATAAAAATGATTTACATCGGTACAGATCATATCCTTATATTCAAAAAACGAACTTATCCCTCGTAGGAAACCTCCAAGGGATTAGCTGTTACCAATCTACGGAGCAGGCAGAAGGCCAGATCGCCGGGGCTGAAATGCATGCTGGCCAATGTATGCAGCCTGCTTAATAAGAGAGACGAGCTGCAAACAGTGATTCACTCCGTAGATATTTGCTTGCTCACAGAAACATGGCCCAAAGAAGAAATAGATTTGGGGGATTGGACACGTGGGTTCCAGTGGTATCGCAGTGATCGTGGCAATGCCGTTGGAGGCGGTTGCCTATTGTTGATCAAAAGTTCTATAAGGCAGTCACCCGTAAACGGTAACTGCAGCTGCGTGAGCATTCAAACCGCCGTCAGCCTTCTCCATGTCAACCCCCCATTGATAGTCTTCGGGGTGTATCGAAGTCCGGGTGCACAACCAGAAGAAGACGAAGCATTGCTGAAATCACTCCAGTCGGTTTGTCAATCAGGTTATCGCATTCTCGTTTTGGGAGATTTTAATGCTCCTAAAGTCAACTGGCGATTGGGATCTGTCAGTGGTAGAGGTTCGGATCACAAATTGCTCAATCCTAGTCAACAATTTTACACTAATACAGCATGTTAGAGTGGCCACGAGATCCCGACCTGGTCAGATAGCCTCAACATGACTCATTCCTAACTCGCCATAGCACTGACATCGCTAACATGTTGACTGCGGCAACACTCGAAAAGAGCGATCATATGAAGACTTATTTCTCGTCCTGGTGTTCCCTATCGGTAAAACAGGCACACAAAGTGCAACTTTTTCACGGAATCGACCGCAATAAACTGATATTGGAAGCTGATAAAATGACCCGGAACACGAAAGTTTCTGTAGAGGACGTCAATAGTTTGTGGGCAAACTACGTAGACAACCTCCGGGCTCTTACAGACAGAAACGGCCCTCAGAAACAAGTCGAAGGAAGGGGTCGGAAGCCATGAGTTCGCCCCAGGGTCAAGAGAGCCTTCCAGCGCAAGTATATGGCCTGGAAAGCATATATTCAGCGAAAGTGGTTTAAAAACTTCATGGCATACAAAAAGCCCTAAATGAAGTAATTAAGATAGCAAGGAATGCTCAATTCATCTATGAGCTCAACCTAACATGGGACATTAAAAAGAACCCCAAGAGGTTTTACGGTTATGCTCAGTCCAGATCCTCCCTAAGAAAGGAAATTGGGGCATCACTTTCCTATAACGGAGAGGTCATAACGAATGACAAGAGCGAAGCGGACGCATTCATGGCACAGTTTCAAAGTGTTTATCGCTCAGTCAACGGAGCACCCGAGCGTCACCCTAACACCGTAGGTGTCGCCACGAAGTTGAGCAAGCAATATTCCAACTAAACAGTACAAAGTCCGCAGGACACGACCATATCAACCCGGCTATCCTGAAACCTCTGGCCAAATTGCTGGCGTCGTCTTTTTCCAGCTGTTCACTCTCACATTGGAAACAGGGGTAGTTGTGAGGGACTGGAAACAAGCCACTATAAGTCCCATCTTAAAAGATGGTAACTGGTCAGAGGTCGGAAATTACAGAACAGTAAGCCTAACTAGTGTCATCAGCAAAATTTTTGAACACATTACGTGAGAGGATCTGTCGATTTCTCTTCGAGCAGAAATTCTTCAAAGCATCTCAACCTGGCTTTCTTAAAGGTAGATCTCGTCTCACGAATCTGCTGATATTCTTAGACACTGTCACGAAGAAGCTGGATAAGGGGGCAGTGGTCGATGTGTGCGGCCTAGATTTCCAGAAAGCCTTCGACTCTGTTAATCACAGGCTTTTGGGCTGAAAGTTACGAAAAGCTGGAATTTCCCCTAGAATCTGCAGGTGGATACAGACGTTCCTAGTTGGGAGATCGTGCGAGGTGAGATTAAGGGGAGCACTGTCAAACATGGGCTCCCCGTTAAGCGGAGTGCCTCAAAGGTCAATCCTCGCCTCTCTGCTCTTCCTGGTATGCACAAATGACTTGACTGACAACCTGGTCAGTCCATGTTACCTGTATGCAGATGATATAAAGCTGGTGGGAAATGCGTTGGACTCGGGCGTCCTCCAGAAGGACATTCTGAAGATCTGTGAATAGACATTAAGGTGGGATTTACCACTGAATGTTCTCAAAATGTCATATCCTCGCTAATGCTACTCAGTCGACCCCTAGGTATATAAGAGATGCACATGGACGGACAGTCGAACTTGCAACAAAACAGCAAACGAGAGACTCAGGCATCTAGGTCGCTAGCACGTTTGCTCTAACTACCCAGTGTGCTGCAGCCGAGACAAAAGCCCGGCGAGCGTTACACCGACTAAAATCTGCGATCGCCAGCCCTTGTCCAACAGAGTTCATTTCACTATACTCGGCCATATTTCGACCCCACCTAGATTATTGTGTCCAGGCTTGGTCACCGTATCTAAAAAGGAACATAGCTGTCCTCGAAAAAGTACAAAGCTTGCCACACGTATGGTATGGGGTATGAAGGGTCTAAGTTAACAAGACTGACAAAGCTCGTTGAACCTATTCTCACTCGAATGCCGGTGGGTAAGAGGAGATCTTAGTGAAATGTACAAAATTACCCATCACACCGGCACAAATCCCCTGGCATGTTTGTTTGTGATACGTCAGGACAGAGATTTTAGTGCACATAGGTTCATTATCAATAAAACAGGATCACGATTGGCAGTTAGGTTTAACTTTTTCATTAACCGGGTAGTCAACTCGTGGAACAAATCACCTGCAAAGATCGTGCTGGCATGCAGCGTAGATGTAATCAAAAAGGAGCTGGACAAATGTTGGAACAACCTTTTTCTCACTTTATACTAATCGAAAAATGATTTGCTCTTGCTGCTCAGGGCAACCTGGATTTGTTATGTTTCTTTTATTCCTACCCTCACACCACTACCGAAAGCATCCGCATTGACAGAAAACGCAGTCTGGTCAATCTCCGGATGACACCAGTCAAACAGCAGTACGTCAACAGGCTCAGGCCTTCATCAAGTCCCGGGTTTGAAATTGAAATGAAATTGAAAAAGCACTTTGCATAAAATTCCGATTTTAATAGTTCAGAAAATATCTAAAAATCGAGGATTCGCGCCAAAAGGACCATTTTGCCTTTTCAATGGGTTCAATGGGTAGCAAACGGAAGTAGGAAGCTGG
>JTDE01003324.1:41867-57804 GCA_014338405.1 Paragonimus skrjabini miyazakii | reverse complement strand
AGCCGTCGGTACTCTAAGGAGTACATGTTCAAAGATTTCAACCTTTCCTCATATGGTTTGGTTTTCAGGCCCCGGACTGCCTTAGTGGCTCGTCGCTGTACCGTCTCCAGGAGTAACTTGTCCTTTTGGAAATGCGGTGGCCAGATTACAGTTCCATTCTCCAGGTGCGGTCGAACGAAACTGTTATAAAGAAGCTGAAAACAATTGGAGTTGAACTGGCCGAAGAGGCGTTTCAATAACGTCAGGATGTTGCTAGCTTTTTTTGCATTTGTTTCAGCGTTCGCAGAGCTCGAGAGAGTGTGCGAAACAGTGCATCCTAGGTTCTTTTCAATAAGGACCGTCTGAAGCGGATTTCCGTCGAGGTAATAAGTGGTTTTCATAGAACCGCGAATGTGCATAACTTCGCACTTACTAGCATTAGATTCGAGTCGGTTCACTCGAGATCAATTGAAAAGAGTGTCAAGGTCTTTCTGTAGGTTGATAGTATCATCAGTTGTGATGACGGCTCGCCAAATTTTGACGTCGTCCGCAAACAATAGTAACGGAGAGGTGATTAAGAGTGGGAGATCGTTGATGAATACCAAAAATAGCAGCGGGCCAAGAATTGAACCCTGGGGTAGAGAAAACACCATTAACGCGCACCCTGTATAGGCGGTTAGCAAGATACGACACAAGCCACTGGAGAAGATTGCCTCGCAACCCATAATGGGAAAGTTTGCTGATCAAAACAGAATGATCCACGCGGTCGAATGCCTTAGCAAAGTCGAGACAGACAACGTCTATTCCACTACCCTGATCAACTGCTTTCGTCCACTGGTCGGTGGCTATCAGCAGATTAGTAGTACACGAACGGCCCTTGTGAAATCCATGTTGCGCATTAGAGAAGAACTCACGAGAGGTGAGATACTTGTAAAGGGAGTCGTATACAAGCGCCTCTAAATTTTTTGAAGGGCATGACAGCAACGCAATTGGTCTGTAGTCGCTGGGGCAATTTCGCCTACCACCCTTGGGAACGGGTGTAATGCTCGCGAGTTTCCAACTGCTGGGTATTGTCCCCTGGGAGACTGATTGCGTAAACAGTAAGCTATGTGGGTCAGCAAGCTGTTCCGCCGCTTCCCGTAAGGCCTTGGGTGGTATACCATCGAGGTCAGGAGAGCTGTCCCTAAGGCACCTGAGTTTAGCCAGCACCGCCGTGGAGGAAGTATCCACCGTGCAAGTGCCATCGACTTCAGGGTCAAGACGAATCTGAGGAACTGATGGTGTCTGCGCAAAAACACTACTGTGAAACTCAGCAAGGACATCAGCGGTCTCCGTATCAGAGCAAGTAAGGCCTGATGGACCCAAGGGTTGTGGAACTCCGGCTTTTGCCTTGCGAGTTGATGCAACAAATCGGAAAAGGCTGTTTGGATCAGCGATAAACCGTTCTGTAAGTCGTTGTTGGAATTAGCGGTGTACACCGATTCCTTAGGACAGCGTATCTTTTCTGGTCAGCTTCCGATCCTGATAATCGATAGCACGTCCATGCATCCCGCTTCTTCAGAATGAATTTAAGTGTACTAGAGCGTAGTTGACCTTGAGGCTTATTCCGTTTGGAGCCCGATAATAGTGTAGATTCACCTACGGCTGCAGAAACGATGGCAGTAAGCTTCTCACAGAGATCATCCACAGAGTGGAGTGGGGTATAGTTCGCCCAAGACTGCATTTCCAAGTAGCCACGAAGTTTCCTCACGTCCATTTTTCGGAAGTTTCTGCGATTGCTTGTCGTTGAGTTGACCAGATTCGTACTGCATATGAAGTCAAATGAGACGACTGCGTGATCACTTATCCCGAGTGGTGCGGTGACTGTAAGGTTGTCTACCATCAACTCTTCACTAATGAATAAGTAATCCAGTCGCGACGGATTATGGCCAGTACGCCAACGTGTGAAACCAGATATGTGCTCCATAAAACCTAATGCCCCGACTGTGTGAAAAAATCGTGCAGAGATAGAATTGTCAGTGCCTGTGTACGAGCAGGCCGGAAAGTTGATTTCAGGTAAGTTGAAATCGCCCATTAGCAGAATGTGGGAAAAACCCAAAGTGGGTAAAACTTCCAATCCAGATAATAAGAGTTCGTCCTTAGAATTATTCGAGGATGGAGGATGATAGGGGACCCCTACAAGCCAGCATTCTGAACCACTTAAGCGAGTCGAGCACCAGACCGTTTCTTGAATCGCGGCAAGTACTGGATTGCTAAAAAGGAAGGTTTGAAGAGAAGTGTGGATATAGAGCACTGATCCCCCTCCTCTACCTTCAGTTCTAGCCGCACGGAAGATAACCATATCCTCTAAAGCAATTTCAGAATCTAGGTAGGAGATGTTCAGCCACGACTCCGTAATGGCAACAATCTGTGGCTTAGTGGTAGAACAAAGTTCGCGAAGCTCTGGTAATTTATTCACTAAGCTAAGCGCATTTGTGTACATGCATCTTACAGAGTTAATAGTAAACGAATGAATGTCCTCCGGAGATTGTGAATGGGGGGTTCATTCAAAACGCAACGCTGACAGAGGTCGCCGACTCTACAGGAGCCGGCTGTAGTGAGTTTTTTGAGGTCATTAAATCCTCAGTGGGAACCACCAGGCGACTAGCACGCGTGCGGTGATTAGCTTTTAATAAATCTCGTTCCTCTTTAGAACGATCGGGGTGAAACGAACTCCCGCCAGGTATAAGACGACGCCGGTGGCGGAACCGCTCCAGTATATGCGATGCCATTTCGTGCGAGGTGACAGTAATTTTGAGGAGTCGTGGTCGGGATTCGTCCAACTCCAGCTTGGGCCACAGGATTCGATTAATGCGTTGAACCTGGACGTTGGTAAGTTTAAGGGCAATTGACAGGAAACGCCACTGACTCTTGTCATGTTCCAGGTCGTCGCTGGTGGAATCAGGGACACCCCTAATAATAACATTACGAGATCAGTCAGTGGTTCCCGGTTCCTTCTGAGCGAGTTTACGCCTCTGGCGTTCGGCCCATGGTATATCAGGGTATACCCGGGCCCCGGAGTCATTGCGCAGCTTATTTGCTGCGAGGAGAACGTCTTCCGTCAAATTAGATGTCGAAAGCACGACCCTTGCTAACCGCGGTTTGTCAGTATGTGGCGAATCTGATTTCCTCGCCAACCTCGTGATGGAATTTGGGAAACTTGGATTTATGCCCATCCTAGTGCAAATATTAGCTCAGAGCTCACGATCATGCTCGTCTCGCAACTTTAAGCAGCTGGCGGCACATTCCGGAAGGTTTTGAACAATTACAGAGTCTTCCCGAGCAGATAAGTTCGACCGTTTGGGGGCGACTGTGTTGGTACTCCTGGAAAACTTTGCCGAAATAACGCTGCTATTAACGTGGCTCTCCCGAGCAGCAAAATCAAGCTTCTTGGGTAGTATCGAGCGAAGAACCTCGGAATTCGGTCACTTTTGCTTACAATCTGTTGACTGGTTGTCAGCAGAAATGGGCATGTACGTTTTTGGAGCAACCGGAGTAACCTTCTTTGACGGCGCTCCCGAGGCAACTGACGCATATGATGCTGTATCTCTAACACTCGTAATGCAAACCTTACTGACCACAGCCCGTGGCTCAGGGGGTGTCACATCCACTGGTAAGGTGCTAGTTTCAGAACTAGGGGGCTGCCTTGCGGTTCTACAACAATGACAAACAAGGTGGATACAGTCTAACTGTGTTGTTCACAACATTTTGTAAACCTCGTTCGACATGTCTAGACACGAGTTGTGAAACCATGTGTCGCAGAGCAAACACTGCATGGCGTGATCCCTCGCGCGGACAATCTTTACGCAAGATCCACAGCTGGACCTTTTTACCATCTCTGGGGCGACTAAGCGAATAAGAATAAGTTAATTCGTAATCCTCGAAGTCTTTAGGTTACTGACAGTTAAATATCAATAAAACAGCGCGGAGAGAAATTCGAACTTACAGAATTCAAACTTCGCGGTCCAGCGAGTGAGCGTCCATGACAGGAGGGTGGAATGGTGACTGCACTCGTAGTCGTTCGTCGTCGTCGCCGCATTCGTTTTCGGCCGTGAGGTTCATCGCACACCAGTTTTATTGTTCATTGATAGAAGACAGGAGTCGCCGACTGTGCAAGCCTCTTCACTAAGCCTCTCGGCACCGGAATAAGCAGGACGTTAACTATCCTCCTCTTTCTGCTTAAAGACCACATCCTTGTTTGCTAACACCGTTTGCGCTGGTAGCGCATTCCAACTATTGACGGCCCGTCGAGACAGACGAAATACAGAATGAAGTCGTCCCGATCGCAGTTTGAAAATCGTGAGAGGATGGCCTCGGAGTCTGTGCTCATTTCGGAGGGGAAAGTCTACTGTGTTCCTCGCCCACGTCACCTCACAAAATGCGGCGTATCACAATAAGGTCACCGCGGACTCGCCTGTAACTCTGGGGGTACATATTCAGATACCCTAGCCGCCGGTTGCAACAGAGGCCTCTCATCCCAACAACCATACTGGTGGCTGCCCTCCGTACTCCTTCAAGTTGAGATACCTCACTTTGTATACAGGGAAATAGCGGCATGGCCGTACTCCAGTCTCGGACGAATTTGTCCGAGACTCACGTTAACGTGAGACGAGAAGGGTAAGCAAATGACCTTCCTGGACACCTAAGCAAAAGATCGACGGATAACGCCAATCATCTTCCTAGCTTTAACACAAGCCTGCGTTGTGTGAGCCTGTGTTTTGAGGGTTTCTGACACCAGCACTCCGAGGTCACGTTTGGTATTACACTGTGTTAACGAGAGAACTCCAACATTATATGCCTTGGTATCCCTGATATCTCACATGCATAAAGGAGTGTTTTTATGGGTTTATAGGCAAGCCCCATTGAACCATCCATGTTGATATCGTGTCTAAGTCCTCATCTGAAGGGACTGTCCTCCATACTTTCATATCATCAGCGGAGACGAGAGTAGGCGACCGCAATTGGTCTAATAGATCATTGATGAAAACCAGAAACAAAGGCCCGAGCACTGACCCTTGTGACACACCGCTGAGGGCAGGCAGCCATTCAGATAAATGTTGGTTTACCCTGACATTGAATGACCTACCATGGAGTGAGTTTGCTATCCGATTTATTACAGGCGGGCTGACAACGTACACTATTAGCCTGGTATGCAAATAGTTATGTGGACCCCCGTCGAAAGCCTTGCTAAAATCGATAAACACTACGTCCAGAGTCTTTTCATCAGCTCTTACTTTCATCCATCGCTCTCTGGCATGCAGGGGGTTTGCCAACCAAGATCGCCATCTTCGAAATCCGCACTGCCTCTCACTGAGGGTCGAGAGTTGGTACAGATGCTCCTGAAGACGATGGACTATCAGCCGTTCCATAACTTTGTCAAGCACGCAATTTGAGCATACTGGTCGGTAGTTGACAGCTTCCGACCGTCCTCTTCCCTTGTACATAGGCGCAACCACTGCTTGTTTCCACTCAGTTGTCAGTTTGCCTTCGTTCAGAGACCGCTGACACAGATCCGTCAGTGGCACAGCTGATTCCACCGCCAGTTCACGTAGCACCACCATCTTGAACATCGGTTCCAGTGCATCAAGCAAAGTTGATCATTTGAGCACTGGTTACGGAGCACTGAGGGCAGTGCTGTTCTCTAAGGAGAGGTAGTGTAACGCTGCGTGCTGTTGTGCGATTGACATAATTTGAGTTTCCGATTGTGTAAGTTGTATGCACAACTTACTAGACATCGGGCTCATGCTTGTTGGTTTTTTACTTATCTTTCCAGATTCTCATCGTGGCCCCGTCCTTCCGAGAAACAGTGTTCCTCAGTGCCTCCACTCCGTTGCACGTTACGGCGTCTGGTTGTGTCGCTGTCCACGTTTCGAGATGGAACTTTATCGCTGTGTGTTCTTATCGTTCTGTCTAAGTATTGTTATCGCCGTCAACAAAGATAATTTCAAATCCTGTAAACTTAGTTCGTAAGTTCGTTGTTTTTACATAATCTGGTTTTCTTCTAGGTTTTGTGCCAGACAGCGAGATGTAAAACCTGATACTGTTGGATATGCAATCATGCTAGACTCCGTGAAGCTTAACGCTTTTGGCTTTAAGGCCAACTTATCTAAAACGGACAGTCCACAGGTTCTTTTTCTGGATTTATCATACACGGCATTTTCCACCTTCCGCATTACATTGGATGATGTTCCGGGGCATCAGCATGAGAGGTACCGATTACCCTCTGGCGATTCGTTGCAGAATGAGCCAAAACTGTATCCAATTAACGTGGTAAAGAAATCGGACTCCCTAATTTTGTTTGGAAATTCAAACGACAAGGCTGTTGTGACTTACAATCCGTTTGCGATAAACTTTTACATCGATGATATTTTAGTTACCCAGCTTAATCGTAGAAGTTTCCTAAACTTCGAAGAGGCACCTACTGTGGCAAATGCTGTAAGTGAGGATTCTGCGGCTGCAGAAAAATTGGCAGCGGATTCTGCGGTGCTAGACAGTCCCTCAAGTGCACCAAATGGTCAGTCGTCTTCGGAGCCGGATGTAACCAGTGAAAACCAAAAAGTGGATAACACAGACGAGCTGACTTCTACGTCGTCTTCGAATGAAGATGATTTGATCAGAGGGGATAATGCAAAGTCTGAGGATGCTGCGAATGAAGTAACCCCTGAGACAGCGGCAGACGATCCCTACCCTTGGACTGAGACGTTCAAGGAACATCGTGATACAAGGCCGTATGGTCCAATGTCTATTTCCCTCGATATAGATTTCCCCAGTTGTTCCCATCTGTATGGCATCCCCGAACACACAGATGGCTTTGTACTGAAGTCAACTGAGGGTGGTGATCCATATCGTCTGTATAACCTAGATGTTTTCGAGTATGAATTGGATTCTCGAATGGCGTTATATGGCTCTGTTCCAGTCATATGGGCACTTAACGCAAATCACACGGTCGGGGTATTTTGGCACAATCCATCAGAAACCTGGGTTGATATAGGATACACAGATCGTCCTACGGATAGCTTTTTATCCAAAATTCCTCGCCTGTTTAGCAAGGCTCCCGAGCGCTTTGCGAATACAAGGTGGATCTCGGAAACAGGCGTTGTTGATGTTTTTATTATGCTCGGTCGTGATCCCGCTTCAGTTGCCAAGGCTTACTTACATTTAACAGGCAGTACACCTCTCCCACCATTATTTGCTTTAGGCTACCATCAAAGCCGGTGGAATTACAATGACGAACAAGATGTTCGTACTGTTGATCAGCGTTTTGATGAACATGGAATCCCCATGGATGTTATCTGGTTGGACATTGAACACACTGACGGGAAACGTTATTTCACGTGGGATAAAGTAAAGTTTCCAAATCCTGGTGACATGGTCGATAAGTTGAACGTAAAAGGTCGTAAACTTGTCACAGTTGTTGATCCACACATCAAGCAAGATGTCAACTGGGCGTTGTACAAGTGAGTGGTCATTTTGCCTTTCTGCATTTTTTCCTCTTTGTGTTCTTGTGATGGCGCTCGCTTAGCCCATGAAACTCTGAGGGACAAATTTAGCAATGAAAATTTATATGAAGTTTCAGAAGAGTGTTCATGCTGTTAGTTTGATGGTTAAAATGCTAAAAAGAGTTGTGCCCATTCTGCTATGTGACTAATCAACTCATTGCCTTCCACCCGACCAGATAGCCGAAACGTTTATTTCAGAGATTAGAGGCGAGCAGGTGTTGGGCAATTCCATATACAGTTGTCTTTATGGTGTATTTCTATGTAGTTGCTGGTATAGTCCTAGTCATACTTTTCCTCCGAAACCTGTTTACCTTCCATTTCGCTCTTTCACCCTTCCTACTTTTCCATTTGCGTCATTTCTTTGTGACACCTGTGCCAATGCTTATGAGAATAAACTAATTATCACGTTTATAGTTTAATATCATGGTATGCGAAATTCGTAGGTAGCGTAGAGGCATTAATAGCTGTTTCAGAATTAACCCGATGAGATTGTTCTCCAGCCTAAGCTTAACTTAGCTAGCGGTATATCGACATGTGACATCGTGGCTACGAGTCGCTTTGTTATGCACAACGTATGTGTCTGTGGAAAACGTGCAAAAGTGTTCTGTCCAAACCTCCACACAATTGTCTACTTTCAGGTAAAATTAGCTGGAATTCAAGAGTATGGTCACGTATCACGTAGTTAGAGTCTAAACTCAAATAGCCTGCCCGTTGTAAAAAGTTACTGTGGAGGTGATTCATTGTTGCTACCTGTACTAACACATCCTGTGCAACACTGCTTTCCGACAGTTTCAGGCAAACAAGTTCCTTTCTGTCCCTTACATTAGGACAACTGTTTACCACGCGTATACTTGGTTTTGCTATCCACAATTTGATAATCGGAGATAAAATCACAGCTATCTAGATTTCTCGTCATTCCGCTGCTTTATTATTTTCATCGCTTTTGTGCTTCAATCTCCACACGAAAGTTGTCTTCCAATCACATTTAAGGGGATACACACACGCCACCTATTGGTCTCATTATGTGGTTGTGATCATTATGTATATATCAAATTGTATGCCTTCAAATTTGGAGACTGTTACTAATATATGCCCTACCTGAGTTACCTTCATCTACACTATGAATGTTTATATCTTGTACGATTGACCATAGTTTTTCCCATTTCAATAATCGGCCAATGTGAGCAGATTTAGCTTCACAGTTTTTTTCGTAACTGACGTTCTTCAGATGACTTTTCTACTCTTGGGGTATCAACTGATGTATTACTAAAAATGCTTTTCGTTCTGTGTTACAGAGAAGGCTTAGAACAGGACTACTTCATAAAATCACGAGACAATACTACTTTCATCGGTTGGTGTTGGCCTGGGTCGAGCGCTTGGCCAGATTTTCTCAGTCCTGTTGTCCGACGCTGGTGGGCAGAGTTGTATTTGAGGTATGAACCTGTTCGTGCAAACAGTATGTTTTCTTGGAATGATATGGGTGAACCTTCTGTATTCAGCGGTCCCGAGATAACTATCCATAAGGTAAGTGATGTAGTTAACTGTTGTTTTCTCGTTTCCCTCTATAAGTGTTTGCTCGCAGGCTAAACTAACTGCTTACCGATCAGTTTTGTTTAACTGAAATCGTTGTAAAGTTAGAACTAATTCTGTTACAATGCTCACTTCGGACTTCCGTCATAATTATTTCTGTTCGACTCTTCCTAATATTCTACCTAGCAGCATGGACCAACGGATTCATTGGTTATCCATTTTTCACCACACAACCAGGAATTATGTAAGATGAGTGAACCCATGGTATAAATACCTCATACAAAAGGCACGTGCATTGATATTCAGTGGCATATAGTAACTAACCTCTAGTTACCTCTTATTTGATTTGAAACTTACATGAAAACGCAGGAGGAAAAAGGGAAACAATGCGACGTATATACATATAGCTTTTCGGCTTTCAGCCAAACTCAAGGGTATTGCGGCTTGGACTGCCGTTGCTCCTAACAGCAGTACACAACACAAACGTACAAAGTAAGTCAGCGGAAGAAACAGTGGAAATCTATTCGAATACAGGTTCCTCATTGGTTATGACACTGCCGTCTGTGTGAACGTTTTCAGTCGACGGTCTGGTTAGTCGGGCTGTGTCAAACTTGACAGGCTTCATTTCCTAACGTTCTTTGATGAAAGGGTCACAGCGTTTGTAGTCCACCATCACCACGTGGCTACCTCTTGATTTATTCCAGCACAACCTATGTACTTTATTACTTTACTAATCGGTAGCAAGAATAGAGGTTGCCGAACCGTACGTCAGGGAGCTTTGTTTTCATAAGCAGACCAGGTGCGGAATAGCTGGAGCCTGTGCATATTTTTCGCACAAATGTGCATGATCTCCTTAGAGCAAAATGAGCATACTTCCCTTTAATGGTCAGTATGGCGTTTTGGGACACTTTGAATGCAGATTTGGGAATTTGCTGCACGTCTTCGTTGTTTGCCCAAACTCAGGGTAACAACATGATACCTACACTTGATATGAAGGGCTGATTGTACGTTAGGTGGTTAAACGAAACTGAAGGGGTCACCGCACCTAACCAGTTCCGAAGAGCAATTACGGTGGTATTAACAGTTGGGCGCCAAAGATTGCCAACAATTCCCCGGTGGAATTTTGATTGGTGATTAAAGTGTATTCGTAAACCGTTAACATGATTCAAAAGAAAATCATTTGGTAACCTCTTCCCTTACTCTGACGTAGTGGTCAGGTCTGGGTTCTTGCGTGTTCTGTACTGACTAGGGTTTCGACCCTTTCAAATATAGCCATGTCAGACAGGCAAGAAGAGACTAACTAGCCTGCTGTGGCCTGTTGAAAGTGCGCACACATACAACACGGGTGTATGTGCGACGGGCACGACTCACCATTCGTAACACTAGTTTGCCCATTACCCTGTGTTTGTTCGCGCCAGATTGCACTTGGGCATGTGGCCTTATTGATCGAACAGTTGATAACCAGCTCTCTTAAACTTACATGTTAACATTGCGTAGTTTACCGTTTCACCATACATTTTTTCTACTTGCTACGGTACATTGGTACTACTTGTCTGTTCCTGACTTGTACATTACCAGTGCAACACGGACAAGCGTGGTCACACCCATAGGTTTGTATGTTACTTTTCTGACTGCATGGGAGTGTTTAAATAGTAAGGCGCAGCCCTACGGGCACAAGGCAGAACTACATTCCAGTTGCAGCACTGCTATTTTCCGCATAAAGAAAACTTGGATGAGTAAAGGTACTTTCGAACAGAGGTTACCCCGATCGTCTGACAGTTGGCTGTGACTGTCGGCGTATTATTCAGTACGGTCGAAAGCCTTACAGCGCTTCTCTGAAGCTCATTGTGGCTTTAGCTACGTCTACTGCGCACAGCGACAACTGTTCAACGTAAACCACTCACTTCCAAGTTGGCTAAACTTTCGAGCCATTGACGGAGTAGGATTCTCCAAAAGAGTCATATCCTGTTAATTTACGGGTCAGGCCGTTAAGCCAGAAGCTCTATGCGGAGTTTCTACGGAAGTATCTGGAGTTATCATTTACTCTGACAGATCAGTGCAATCTTTTCCGCCTTTTTTCCTCCTTTATCCGTACTTTTCATCTCCTTAGCTCGAGACAGCTGGCAGACATCGGCGCTTTTAATCTCCGTACTCTCTGAAAAATGGATTGTCAAGCTGCTCTGATGAGCACCGCCTCAAATCTGAAACCGCATGCTTGTTGTACCTCCAAAAATGTGTCTGCGATTCTGGCTTTGAGGTCCACTTGAATCCATCGTAAAATAATTTTATGGATCAGCAATGCCTTCTTAGTGTCTCTGGTGAATTTGATGCCTAATCTCGCGGTTCAAATGGAATAGTGATCGCGCTGAACTCTAAAGCAGTACAGTACTTATCGGACTGTATCCCGACTAATGATTGCTTGTGTACCGTCAGACTTAGTACTTCAGTCAACGTCTGTTGCATGACCTATCATATTCGCAGTTGTTTGTCCTACGTATGCATTGAGACTTGAATTAACATGCCTTCTTCTGATGTTCGGATAAGCTTTGGGGTAGCACTGACTCGAGACTACGTTGCGGTTGTAAACAGTTTCGTTGTAAACAGTTTCGTAGTAATTAACCGTGACGAGCATCGATCATCTATTTTCCTAACTACCCATCTTCACCCGCTTCCTTTTTTGTGTTCCGTGTTTTCGGTTGCGAGAGAGCGCGGTACCTATCTCCATACCGTAGTCTGGTGAATCTTTAGAAATGTACAATCCGGCCTCTTGGATTGATCACTGGAAATTTGCTGATAACCTGTCAGTCCTCGATGCGGTGAGCTCCTGTAGCCGTCCAATAAGGACATCCAACTCAGCCCATATGTTCAACCATAAAAGTGCACATTTATTGTGGCACCATTTTGGGCCTGCCAGTGACCGAGTACGCGACTGAAGTTCACAGCGCACACGTATTGGGGGCGAGCTGGGTTATGTTACTGATAATTACACAGGGTGCATCTGACGTCTCTTGGCGGAAGCGCGTGGCAACAGCAAACTGATCGAAAAGGCTATCATGTAGGCTGCTTGTAGTAAAGGACCTTGTAGTAACCAATATTTAACATAGATTACTAACTTTGCTAACTACGAACTCCAGTGACACAAAGTGAATATCACGTATAATTGCAATGGGTTACGCTGAGCACAAGATGTCACAGAATCAGCTGTGTTAACCTTGATTTTACATCATTTATGGTACCTCTAACTACGCGTACATAAGTATTGAGCTTTAGCTGGGAGACTGAGCACGCCTTTCAGGACTTTCCATCTGGGCTCTGCCCCGCGAAGTTTTATGGATGTGGCAATTACAGTTGGTCGACTTTCGCACATTCTCGTTCCGACCACTTGAGTACGCAAAGAAGAGCCCCTTATTAGCGGTCTGTTTCGGTGTTTCCATATTAATCAATAGTTTTGTCCTAGCAATTTCCGTCTTTCTGCCGCGCCGACAGATGCTTCGTCGTCGCCACCTATATACAAAGTACATAACATTACATTCGGTGTCTCTGAGTCACTAAGTTCAAAGTCTTCATTCCCCTTGGTTCACCCCTAGGTCTCCGGTAGTCGCTTTTCTGGGATGGGATAGCTGTACAACAAACGGGTCTGTCTGGCACATAAGTAGGCATGCACAACAAACTGTTACAGCCGTTTTATGGTTAGTTCCCGATTTTCTATTAGTATAGCAGTTTCTACCAGTACTTAGCGTCATACCGCGCGTTATTCCACTAGAAAGGAGTCGGGTTTCTGCCTCCGACTGCACGTTTAACTCTTGAACACCTCACCGTCCGACTAGCGCGCTAACTTTGTACGACTTTGCTAGTGAATGCAGTTGACGATCTCACGCAGCAGAATCATACCACGATGGAAATACGGCATATAATCCAGGTCGACGACTGTGACAAGCGTTTGGCGTGCAGATTATAAGGCTGTTACCACTATTTTTTTAAAATATAGTTTCGTTTATAACCGGGTTGTTAGTATCATGGAGTTACGAATTATCCTGAACTGTGTTATCCAACACGGATCCTCTTTTTCAGAGATGTGCGCTTCACAAATTCCAAACTGAATGTGATTGGCAGGGAAAGAAAATATCTACGTAAAGTTGTCAGGATGAGTGCTTGATTTCAAACTAACCGCTTTTTCATACCCCAAACGCTAATCGGCTGCTTGCTACTTCAGACGATATGGTATCATTTATGTTGGTTGCTGTCAATCCACCTAACTCGAAATGCGGAAAACGGGAATGGTTGTTTTTGCTGGATTGTCGTTTTGAGCTATCGTCGTCCCACGTTTTCATTATTTGGTACTTTGTATGCGACTGGAATTTTTCCTCTCCTCCGAATTTGGTTTGTTGTAGATATGGAAGGTTGCTGCGGGCCTCTTCTCTGGAGCGTGTTTTCTTGCCAATTTCGGAGGATAGTCGTTACAGAGAAGAGTTTTTAAAGATAACTGTAGTTATGTTGTAAATAATTCAAGTGAATTGATCGGATTCTGTTCAGAAGGCTTTAACTCGCGATAACTCAGTGGTAGCGTTGCTCGAACACAACTGCAAGCGTTACGGGCTGAAGTCCGGTCGTTGTGACCTTTTTCTGTCCCAGGTTCTATAAGCTGACTAGGTAACCCGCATGCGATCTTGTATATCATATGGGAGTGAATTACTTACGACGTGAAAGATGGAAGGTAAACTTTTAAAGGACCTGGCTTGCAAAATCCAGGAGTCAAATTGATATTCAGTTCACGTTTTCTACTTATCGCGTTTTAGTTTAGTTGCCCCGGGTATAATTGAGACCTGAACTACTCCGCTGTCTCACTTCGTGGTTGCTTCAAATGACGATTATTTTTGAGGCGAAAAAACTGTCCGTCCGTACTATAATGCTGCTACACTCGCTCACGTTCACTCGCACATGTTATACTGTAATTCAGTCTTTACCACATGCCAGATCATTTTCTATTCATGTATCTTGGATGTTGGCGGCACGTCACCGACGACGTGTCTTCTGTTCGTCTGTTAACCAAGTAATCATAATAATACTTCTTTGTTTTTCTCTATCAGGATGTCATTCATTACGGGGGTCGTGAGAACAGAGAGGTGCATAATATTTACGGTTTGCATGTTCATCGTGCCTCCTGGGAAGGGAAGCTGCTGCAGTCTGCTGGTCAGGAGCGACCGTTTGTGCTGTCTCGTGCGTTTTTTGCCGGTTCCCAACGGACCGCAGCCGTGTGGACCGGTGATAATGCTGCCGAGTGGGGACATTTGAAGGTACGTGCTTGTGTAACTGTTGTTTGTTGTGGGCTCCGAATGGAGTGGCGTACGGTTTTCTTTCCCCATTTTTATGCATACTCATTGACTGTCAGACCTTTACCCAATTAGACGCTGGTTTATAAGAATCTTAAGTGCTTATATTCTATTCTTTAACATCAGAAGTGCCTGCTATGAGTATGTAGTAAAACACGACATAATGATATGTCAAGAAATAACGCCAGAATGTAAACTGTAAGGACTCACTGACAATAGGAAACTAGATCGTTTACGGTCAGCGTTAGGTTGGTTTGGGGAAACATCATAAATCCATAATGACGGAGGTATAGGTACTGTTACACGGCGTGGATCGTGCTCGGATAGTTGCGTCACGTTGACTCCTTGCGCGGGAGACAGGTCACGTGCTTGTGCATGTGCGGTTACATGAATGTGAGTAAATGCGCGTACGGACGACTCAAGTGGCTTTGTGTCTAAATGGATGCGACCTTTGACCGTACTCACTCGACACTGAGGGGAGGTCTGTGCATGTGTGAGTGACTGACCAGTTAGGTGACTGTCAGATTGGACCCCGTCACAGCGAGACTAGTCGTTGACGCCGTGTGACGGCTTGCGCATCTCGATGACCTATTGGGCTAAACTGGATGGTATGACCACCACATCAACAGTCACTCATGTCAGGTAGACCACTAGGTAGAGGACTGACAGACCACAGTCTCCTGATTCCCCAACGTTGGTGTCAAAAAAGGTTGGCACATTTTTCTGGAAAAGGTAAAAGTTTTAGTACACTGCCACCCACCCACTGCCTTGAGGTATGGGCTTTTAAACTGAAGGCTTTGGATGAAATCCTTAATCGTTCTGCCGCCTAGGTTTGGGTGTCCCAGCAATATCACAGTTCACATACAACCATTAATATTCAAAACACTTTCTATCCCATACTGCATCCACTGTCTTACAGTATGAACCGGATTACCCTGTCTACTGTATACAACCGGAGGATATACGAAAACATGTTACGGCTTATTTTTCCCCACTATCTTATCAAAGTTTGCCCTCAGGTCCCTCCTGATCCACACGTCTAGTAATTACTCTACAGGTTCCACAACATATAGCTAATCATAGTACTACTGTGCCGGCAAGTCCCATCTCTTATCACTCAGCTTCAGGCCTCCCTCGTCCCTTGCTTATACCTAGAATGCGAATTACCATAGATACTTCCAACATGCTCACTCTAAAACAGATAGGTCAACAGGCCGCTCTCTCACGAACATTTAACGGGTTAAATGTTTATGTCTGTTGTGTTTCAGAGACTAGAATCCAGGGCAGTAGTCAACGTATGAAATTAACAGCACCCGCACTGTCTACGCGATACTGATTATACACTTCGGGTCACCCCACGGCTGCCGGTCAAGCTGGTGTAGGTGTAGTCCTCAGCTGGACGGCCGCTACAGCATTATCAGATTTGGTTCCTGTTGGTAGTGAACTTCGTATCGTCCGCTTCGCAGCTTCTATTAAGGCCAGCTGTAGACGCAAAACTCATAAATGTTTTCATTGTGTCTGATTTTGCTGTAGCTGACTGTGGTAACATCGGTGTCAAGA
>JTDE01003324.1:20923-41765 GCA_014338405.1 Paragonimus skrjabini miyazakii | reverse complement strand
GTCCGCTCTTCTTCGTCCGACATAATATATGGACGATATATATAGAATATAGGCGCAGCTATTTTCATTGGTCACGTCCCCTCCCGTCGCCTTCTGTTTTTTTCATATTCTTGACCAGGGCTTGCTTTTTCCTTCATGGTCGATTGACTTGATGAGACCCAATCTTGTGTGGAGGACAGGTTTAGAATAACATCGCGTTCGGTTAATGGCGGGTGGCTATTGCAGCTGTGCGCTGAACCGGCCATTTGTAGCCAGCACCAGTTTTAGGTATCGTTTGCGTCCTTGCTATATTCGGTACCCCTTCTCCGAATCAGACTTGGTCTTAGATAGACCACATAGCTGTTAGTTATAAGTGGCTGGGCTCTGTTCGTGGTTGGTGCACGTATTTGGATTCAAATCGTGCGTTGGTACTTTGCCATTTTGTTCTTACTTTTGCCGGACAACAATCCCACCAGCAGCAACGGCTAACTGTTAGGTCATTGGTCATGCCGTCGATAAAGCATAAGTCCCAAACTAGCCTAAAACCAAGCTAAGCAGTTCTGACTCTCATCATCATCATCATCATCATAACAGCCATAAGCCTGACCAAAAGGTACTGTGGCTCGGGCCGCCGCTCACCTCAATAGTGACGTGCATTATCCTAGAAGAAAACGTTACTAAGAAGGTTGAAAATCAATTTAAAAAATACTACGCGGAAGAACTAAAAATGGTATGGATACAGGTACGCCATTGACTGCGACACATCGCCATCTCAGATAGCGTCTCTAACCGGCGGTTTGAGTGATCACGGGGACCCGATCCAGGAAGGCAACACCTACCCACTTTGCTCAATGAAGCAGTCAGGGTCTTCATATTTCATGACCACATTGTTGCTTGATCACCACGCGGTTTTACCCAACTGTTGGTGGCCTCAGCATATAATGCCCGGTACGGTAAACGATTAGGTGACATACGGAGTACGTAACCAAACCATCGCAAGCTGTGTACCGTGATTAGTTGACCAATTGATCGCGCATCCCGAGCGTTCCGGAATACGCGCCGGCGAATTGCCATATTTCTCACGCGATCAGTCCACTTGATGTGGGCTATTTGACGGAGACAACGATGGTCAAACACAGCAAGCCTGCTGATATCTTCTTTGTGAACAGGCCACGTTTCCGAATCATAAAGCGAAATGGAACGTACTCAGGCATTATGTACCCTTCCTTTTAGCGACAACCGGACGTCTTTTCGATGCCACAGATGATGCAGTTGGGCAAAAGCGACTCGTGCCTTTGTTATCCTCGCTGATAGCTCATCAGAAATATTACAAGCTGATGCGGTTCTGACTCTAAAGTTCCTAATAGCCACTGGACCTAAATTACACAGGCTATTCATGAATCAGGCACGGTAAAATGCAGCACAGTGGTCCGTAAGTTAAATAAACATTGGATCTCAGAGAAACCCCTGGAGTTGTCAGATGCCAGATAGAACATTCCTTCTGGCAGTTCATATAATGAGTTTAGGGGGATATCCCTGGAACACTGAAGGCTAACGTGATCGCCGTTCGTGGAGAAAGTTAGGGAAATGGCAACCACTTTTGTCTCAACAAACACTGGCAGACTGTCCAGGCCTCTCCGCGCTACTGATCAAAGGTGACCGTCTGTCAGTGAACCTACTAACGAGGCAGATGGCACACATTCATAATAAGTTTAGAAGGTTGGAGCACTGGGCGGGACACTTTGAGGGTCAATTTAGCTTGTCTCTTGTTTCTACTGTGTTGTCGTCACGTACTTACAATGCAGCACCCTGGTCCTTAGATTTAGGGCTACCCACTAAGACTGAGGTTCGCAATTGCATTTCAGCTCTCAGACGTAATAGGGCTGCTGGCCCCAATGACCACGTGCCAGCACTTCTCAGCCAATGGGGAGACGATATTTCGGGTCTTCGCTCAGCTGTTTCAACTTGTGTAGATGACGAGGCACATCCTTCTCTGCTGGGGTCACTCGTTGATAGTTCTCGTCGTTATTCCGTAATTGTTACAGTGACTAAAGTGGGAGTTAAAAAGTCGCCTCTGTTACTGTTGCATGCAGGGGTTATGGTAATCATCAGATTTAAAAGAAACCGGTTTTGTTCATTTGGCTTTCTGCCCTGTGATAACTGTTTGAGGTGAAGCAATATTGGGTTCAACGTGGATACTTCTTGTGTGTCCGTCGGAAACGTTTCACTCTACGACCAGTTTTAGTTGAGTGCGTCTGTGAGGGTCGGAATTTGAAGCCTTATATTCATACTTCTGTCTCTTTCGGGTGCACTTCAAAAACGGTTTTGTGTGAACGGCAAACATTAGCACTTGGCACTGTTGGATAACTGATGCATAGTCTGTTATCTCATCACCGGTCCACCACTCCTATCAAAGTAAGTTTCACTGATCATCCTGGATCTTACTGTGTAAGATTAAACTCACTGTTGATCGTTTTATCCGCATGGTTAACCGTTTACTCAATGCTAAGTGGACGGCCCTTAAACCTTGAAGCGAAGTTACATGTTCATCTGTCTTCTGTACTGCTACTTTATTTGTGTAGAACAGTTTCATCATTTACTATCCCCTCGTATACGGCAGTTCTGTGTGTTCTGTTGCCTATCGTTAACTCAGAACTTAAAGGACTAGTCTCCATTAAACTTTTGCGTCGCTTTCGTTTTACTTTAGAAAAGCATTCTAATTTTCAAGTTGATTTTCGTGTTAAAAGCTTGATAACGCTTTACAGTCTTGAACAATAATCTGGTGATATAGAAACTTTCTATTTGAATTCCTGCTTACCCCGTCTGCTAAAATCATGCAGACCACGCCGAAAAGGTGACTGAACGAATTGATCTATATGTAGTGCGCTACCCTCCTTCAAAACACAGTACTGTTTCAGTACTGGGACCTTCCTACTCCTACATCCTCTATTACGCATAGCCTGCTTAAGACCGTTTCTCATGCTTGTGTGGCACCACTTCGTTAGTTTGTAGTATTGCCGGTGAGTTTTCAGCAAGAATATCAAGGACACGTGTTAGTTATCATTGATTTATTGCTCACAGCTGTATCCTGTTCGCGGTGAACAAATCATCAAAGCTGCTGTGTTTGGTGATTGTTATCCCTGCCAATTAGCACGCATCACCAGCGCATATTTTAGATATGGAACACGTGATCATTTGGTCAGGTAACCAAGTTGCACAACGTGTAATGGCTGAATCACGTGCCCCGCGTATTGACTGAACGTTTACCACACCGGATACCATTTGCAGAAATCATCAAGAGTTGGGTAAAATCACGAAATAGGCAAGCAACGACATGGATACTTAATATCAAGACACTGATTAATCCGTTGAGTAAAGTATTATATGCCGATTGCTCAGTAGACGACCTCATAAACGCTCACGCCACTGATTAAAAGTGCTATCGTAGGTATCAGCGTGCCTGCATCCACTACCTTTCTTAGCCTTTTGTTTTGCTATGTTTCTGTATTTTTTCGATAACTTTATTCTAAGCTATTCCATGTCGCTGTTGTGGTGAACTGGGATGGTTTGCCATACTTTCGTGCATCTACCGTGGCGTACAGTTTCCTCTATCACATACTTGTCAAATTCAGTAAGTGAACTTTGTTGCCTAACTTCAACTCTGAATGTCGATTGGCACTTGTTACAGGTATCTATTCCGATGTTGCTGTCTCTGTCGTTGACTGGGATCACCTTTTGCGGTGCTGACGTCGGTGGTTTCTTTGGCAACACAGAGCCCGAGTTGTTAGTTCGGTGGTTTCAGGCAGCCGCATACCAACCGTTTTTCCGCTCGCACAAACATTTAGACACCAAACGACACGAGCCTTGGACACTGCCCGAAGAACACCTGAAGAACGTGCGGTGAGTTGATGGACGTACGGTGTATTTGGGTAATGTTCACCGATGGTGTGTGCCTCAAGTACAGTGCTTGATGTGACAATCTGATTTCTGGCCTGAAGGTGTTTGCCTTGCTACGGTAATATTGGTAGATTTGTCTTTCTGAAACACGCTTCAGCTAACTTCATTATTTATAACATGTTTCCAGATAACGGGACGAAAAGAACTATCTATGGTTTTCTCACACGTGAAACGGTTAGATGTCACATCCACATTGATAGAGGATGTTAGAGCCATTGTTCTTACTTCGTAAGGTGCCTCTCAGTTCTTTTGGGGAACTAGTGCACATTTCGTTTCTTATTGAAAATTTCCTTTATTTCCATGAGTGTTTAATACAATGTGTCCACCACTGTCTCACTTAGGGGTTAAGTGTTCCGGCTTTCGCTGTCGTGGCAAGCCTGTTCATATTCGGATTTCCCGTACCGCCGAGAAGGGGAGGGGGGTGGTCACAGTAAACAAGGATAAAGCCTTCGACCGTATGCTTGGAATTCGACGTCGTCATTGCTACACTTTCTTAAATTGCGTTTGTTAATCGTCGGTGACCTGTTGTCTCTGAACGATTGTTCTGTTAATAAAAGTCCCGTTTGCTGCATAAACTCTTCTCCCTCGAATACTAAACGTTGTTTTGGCGTTAAATACCTATGTACACAACCTGATAGGTATGTATAGTGTTATATACATCATCTATATGATGGAGTAGTGAAACGTGCTGTCTACTGCAACTTTGAGCTAGATCAACCTGACGTCAAATGGATTAGGTAGAAACTATTAAATTTACACAAAGTTCCGTGCTAAAAATTGACCTGGTTTTCACCTTACCGTTTGAGAACAAGAGTTTTTGAGTGAGTTTTCTCAAGTACATCCCTCTTCACTGCGTCAGTCACACAGAACTAACGTATTCCTTGCTGTCTTAACAGCTGTCTGTCAACATTTCATATACAGCCTCTTTTTTCTCTTCTGGATTATTCAGTGCTGCTATCGTGGAACGCTACAATCTTCTTCCTTACTGGTACACCATGTTTGCGCGTAGTGAAGCCGATGGACAACCAGTTATGGCTCCTATATGGTATCATTTCCGTCACCTTACTTCAGTCTACGATTTGGACAATGAGTACATGATTGGCGAGGCCATGCTTGTCCGTCCGGTCACTTCAGCTGGAGCGCGGCACGTGGACGTCTATCTTCCACCGGGTGTCTGGTATTCAAGTTCTACATTCGAGGTGAGTTTACAACCCAGTTTGTGCGTCTTTCGTCTTTTTTCGCCGATAGTTCGTACGTGCTTCTCACAAACTACAGCTCCGTTCCACTGTCGAATACTTCGGTTAGAAGTCCGTGCATGAGCAGTTTTGTTTGTCTTGCTATCCGCGGCCTACACGCGCTCTGTTGTGTATCTTGTCTAATGATTATCTGTAGTACTCTTCGACGGCAGCTGACTCACTCTGACTTGCCTTCATCGAACAATGTGCACATGTAGACTCTGTACTGTACCCATGAATTATGGGTTGCATGTACTGCAGTGCACTGAGAGCCCGATCGTCCATTGGATTGTGCTTCGTGCGCGCATGAACATCAGGAAAGCCTCTGTTTGACTTGCAGAGCAAGGCATTACGTTTACACATTGCTTTGCCCGCACCAATATTTTCACGCTATATGAATATCCAGAAGATATGTCGTAGTTTGTCGATGACTGTCTGAGCTCGTTTCCTTCGGTTAGCAACCAGGCTAAGAAGTATAAACTTTGAGTGTGTAAATGCTTTAGTGGTAAATGTACCAAGCTGCTTCTAAAAGTTAAGACTTCGAGTCCACCAGTACTCTTACATACAACGAGCGTGCTCCGTCCATAAGCCACTGAATCCGTTACCCTGTAGACATTTTCGGGAAAAGAAAGGGGTAAAGAGGAACGTCACACGAATCCGGAATGGATACTTTGGGACAGTTTGATGCCGGTTTTACCACAATTCCGGTAGTTAGACTGGTATGAACTACATTACTTCGTTCTCCTCTGAACCGGATTAGGAATGCTGGTGTTAAGACTAGCGGGTAACTCAGTCAACGGAGTTATACAACAATCGTGTCATTGCCGTGGACAAACACTCCAACCTTTAGACATCTTCGTAAGTGAAAAAGGATAAGGAACGTGGGCTTTACACAAATCCAGGACTATCTGGTTTTTATCAACCGTACGTTTCTGAAAACGCAACTGTTTCAAACTCCCCTGTGAAAGAAGTTGACTCAAAGTTATCCCTGATAGAAAAGAGAGGTGCCTTCTGATATCAACGTACTTCACTTGGTTTGCCTCTGGTCGCACTCATTTGAAACTTATGCATCTGTACGCACATGGCGACGACATGTGGGATTTACTCTGAACGTCTCAAACGTATACAGAGCGATGCAGGACGGCAAGACAGGATTGGACCCTGGCAACAGTACTTTGTGCGAGATCGTCTGGACAGACAAAGCATAGTTCACTTTACGTAATCGCAAACGAAGACTGCATGTGGGTGCCAAGCGATTAGGCATCTGCGATATCGTCACTCCCACGCACGTTACGAAGTGCGACCGCGATCCGACAGTCAGGTGTGGTGTGCGCGCCAGTTCGAATGGAATCTGAGGACAACCTCGGTGATTGATCATTCACATTCTTTAGCCATGTTTTCGGTTTTGCGTGTAAATTAAAGGGATCTCTTGACCATGTATTCACAGGAAGCGGCCAATAACTTCTGTAGTCTCGTTCCGTGAGAGCACACTGCGTGGTAGGCAAATGTCTGTGTGCTGGGATTCTCTCATTGGTTATCTTGTATTAACTATATTTTTTGCGCTCTGTAATATCCAAGTGTAAATTTCACGTGTGTAAATGACCTTTGAAGGTGGGGTGTGATCAGTGAGTGAGTACATGTGAGTCTGCCTGTCTGTTTGTTTACCTGCGCACACACAACGTGGTTGACAAGCCCATTTGTGTGTGTGTGTGTATGGATACGGTCATCGCCCATCCGACGGACGTGACCCAGCCAACGAAGCTGATTCAACATCAGCAAGGCTTCCATCCCGTTCATGTCCGCTCGCCGCAGTACCTCAGTGTTCGGAAACATGTCCGACCACCGAATACCCAAGATGCGTCTTAGACATTGCAAATGAAAGTGGCTCAGATAGCGCACGTTCCGCTTATACAATGTCCACATTTCACTGCCGTACAGCAGTATAGACAGCACCATTGAGCGATAGACGAAGAGCTTAGTGCTCGGCTTCAGGCTGTGGTTCTTCCAAACACGTCTTTCAAGACGTCCGAAAGCAGTACTGGCCTTTGCCACACGAGCTCTCAACTCGTTTCCCGAAGCAGGTGCTGTATGGACAAGTGAGATCAGGTAAGCGAAATCCTGGTGGTCAGAAGCTGACGGCCGCGAATGCGCTGGCCGTTTGGGAATAGTTGGTCACCAGCGTACTCATAGTGCATCGTCGGCGAAGAGACAACGAGTACGTTAGGCTCAGGTAGGTCATATCAGCATATCCATTCTATTTTTGATAATGATTGCATCGACCAAGACCATGGTCGTTTGGCAACTAATCTGCTCCTCTTTTCAGATACTTGGGTGTCTGTGATCTTCTACCTACTCTTTTCTTAAGCTTTGTTGGTGTATTGAATGACGAATCGTTTGTCTGATCTTTTCGTAGTTCAACTTTGAGTATTGTTTTTCAACTTTATTCTTTGCGGAATGCACTAACATGCACTCGTATACTGAAATGCTTATTGTATTACATTTCATACGTCTTTCTTCCTAGTATAGATCTTCTTCCGGTTCCAACTGGAAATTTAAAGATATACCGTAACTTATCAATTGACGTGAACAGTCGGTGTTTGTGCGCTCACTACGTTCGTTTAGCTTGCGTACTCGGGTATCGCCTACTTCAACCGTACGCGGGTCTACGCCGTTAAGCAACTTAGTTGTATTAATACACCTGTTTTATTTGTTCACACCTCGTCAGTGATGTTCATTTAGCTGGTGGTCTGATGGGTGAGAGATTCGGCTCGTTGCCGGTTCGAACCCCATTCACACTATCTTCACCTGGTGAGTCTAAACAATAACGGAATCCAGCGCGGTTGGGTATCTCTTAGGAGGTGAACACCGCGAACTGTTACAGTTAGCTAGATTACTATCAACTAGGCGTTAGAAATTTTAGACTTCAAAATGTTTGGTATATGTAATATACTTAGACCGGACGCCGTCAGGTCATCCAAACATACATTGATAGGAGAATCCTAAATACCGGTGTCTTGGATGCAACCGTATGATTGGGGTATTTGACTTCGCCACATCGCTGCTCTCTCTTGTGATTTGATCGATCACTTCATGTGAGGAGTTTCGCAGTACGGGAGAGCCACTGTGCATCATCATTTGGAAGTTTGTTTCCTTCGTGTGAACTAAGGTTGACTTGTTAAGGTGCAGCAGCGTCGGTCCAATGTAGATTTCTTTTGTCGAGCGAGCGACGAGTTTCGGTGCTCAGTAGAACAGTCGAGGGAAACTAGGGTGAGCGCGGACGGTTATGGAGACAAATGGATTTACGTCCATTTTCAGCCAAATTTATGCATTATACGTTTTATTTCGCCAAAAAGATGTGCCGAAGTCTTTTTATATACGGAGTGTTACTTCTGATATCGTTTCACAATATAATCAGGTCAGTCCATTTTCTACAGTCCGAGGATGAGTAGTGGGGAATTTTGGTTTTCTTATAGATTGAACATCACCCACAATTAGTCGCAGCTTTCGCATTCCCATAGACTTTCTAGTCGGCCCCTTCCGAACAACAGAAGCACTAGACTCGAGTTTCGCTCTCATTAAAGCTCGTCACTGGTGCATATGCTTGCCACGGCCGGGACTAGAACTCTGGCCACGCTTTCATGAAGCAACCGTGTTGACCACTGCGCCATTGAGTTACGTGTTTTCCCCCCTTCTGTTCACATCATTGTGCATGCACCGCGAATTGTCAGTATTCTCCCAGGGTATTAGTTGTAGTTAGTACTCCTTTCAACGTTTCTCACCAATGTCGTCTGGTTGACTTTTCGAAACCATTTTCGAAACGCTTTTTCTCTAGATATTCTAGCGTGTACTTGGTCACTGCTTGATATTTCCTCGCCGTTTATGCCACGGAGGGACAAAGTAAGGTTTGACTTTTTTCTGGTACCCCACGTGGAAC
Source organism: Paragonimus skrjabini miyazakii (assembly GCA_014338405.1). Lineage (NCBI taxonomy): Eukaryota > Metazoa > Platyhelminthes > Trematoda > Plagiorchiida > Troglotrematidae > Paragonimus > Paragonimus skrjabini miyazakii. The sequence goes on along the minus strand of JTDE01003324.1, from coordinate 32,660 downwards.
CAGTTCACCGAGTATATCTTTGTTGATTCTCTCGTTTCTATTCCGACAATAGAAGTGTCGCTACTCTAAAAATAGTTCTACTGTTTGCTCATAAAATATCCCTTCTCACCACTCAAGCATTCAAATACACCGTCAATAGTGCGACCCACTATCTTGTAGGTGTAAGTGCTTTTAGTTTGATTGCTCGTTTTTGATCTGTTTGGCATGGCTGTACCTGAGCGTAATCAGTGTAGCTCTCGGATCAGTTCAATTAGCAGGTTGGACCACGCGGCACTCTTCGACTAATTCGGATTGCTTATTCCATGATGTGCCAGCTACATGAACTTTGTTCATTTGATTGGCCAATTTTCGAGCAGCGCCTTAATACGTGCGGATCCATCAGACTTACAGATTGTTACTAAAATCTATGCATCTACTCATGTCTTGTCAGTAACACTTTTGAGTGACAGTCGAGAGGTGTTATGTTTGAATAGCTGTAATTAGATCCTGGGTTTGGCAACACTAGAGACATGAAATTTATGATCCAGTTTTGTGAGGATCTTCTGGATGCTCACTTTAGCCTGCAGTAGTAACGACGCCCGTCCATCTATCACACAGTTGTGGGTTCAAGCCACGGATATCCCAGCTGCTCCTGTTTGGGCAGTTTGTCTGTATCCAGCCCCCACGTATGACTTGATGTTAATCCCCTTATGGTGTAAACGTCGGAATCCTAGTCTGCTCTAAATGTGGTACTTCAGTGACAGTTGCCGTTCTGTCCAAAGATGGTGTTTGTTATCATTAAGCTGTAGACATCGTTGTTTCGATTATTGGTTGAATCTAATATTCTGAACGTGCGGAACAAATGGATGTTGATGGGAAATCTTTTCTGTTGACATCCTGTGTGTGTGTGTGTGTGTGTGTTCAAGACAGTATAGTCTGTGGCCACTTGAATGAAACCGACCCTTATTTACGCAATGTGGCGTACATAAACCTGTTTGTCTACAGTCATCGGGTGAACCAGCTCACTGATTGCGTGCTTATCGTTTCGCTCTTGGAATCGCTGACCCGTGATTCCGGGTAGTACTACACTATAACGTCTGGACACATCTCATAAGTTACTGTTTGTCTGCCAACCATTCATGCGGACTACATTCGTTGTTGTCTGTTGTAACGTGGACCACTCGTGCACTGTCTGAAGATAATGTCTGTAAGCGGTATCGAGTCTTATTGGTTGACTTCTCACTTAGGCGTTATAGACACCAATAACCAAAGATGAGGGTTTGTGGTTGACTCAAAATGTTTTGGACACACTTCCATGTTTCAGAAAGCCGACAGCTCGTAGCTCGCATGTTACTCAGGAATTCACCTAAACGCGTACATCATTCCGGTACACCAGGTGGATTCCCAAATGTACTTGCTCCTACTTATTTCCGTTAAATATCTGGGGTTTACTTTAGGTGACAATATGACATCGTTACTACGGTCTTCACCACAGTCTGGAAACTCGTCTTATATTTGTTTCGAATCACTTTCCATTCCACATCACTTTAATCGATCTACCAGTGTGTGTGTGTGTGTGTGCAGACTCACTGAATGTATTGTTCGCCGGTTGTTTTCACTAGTTTGCTGTTACAGAACTGTTTAGTTTTTGTTGGATCCTTAAAACCTACATCAGGTTTTAGTGATTTTCCTCTTAATCGATGTATTGACCTCATTATTTGTCATCATCCGAACAAAAATGCTATCTGAAACAACTCACCCCACTCATTCGGATCTCTCTAAATGTATTCCTACATCTCAATTTTATGAAGATGTTAGTGCGTAATAAACTAAAAATTCACCTTTCAGAACGCTTAGTCCGTATTGTTGATATTGATATCTGTCGTTAGATAGTTCTTGTTTTGGACATTTCATCCCACCATTCCAACAGGAATTTTATGCTATTTCACTTATATCTCGTGTCTTGTGTTATTCCTTTCGACTTTAAACCGATACACAGACTGTTCAAGGAGATCAGGTCGTTCAGTTCCCAGTGGACTTATCTTCCACACCGGTGTTCTATCGTGGTGGTTGGATTGTGCCACGCCGTGAACGTATTCGCCGTTCTTCATTTCTGATGCGAAACGACCCGTTTACTTTGTTCGTCTTTCTGGATCCCGCGCAAAATGGATCACACGGCTACCTGTACGACGATGACTATCACTCTGTGTCCCGCGAGTCCGCACGGTTCTATTACATCACCTATATGGTCCATCCTGACCCTGCAAACCAAGGTGCTGCGGGTGGACGACTTCGCATGCAGCGAATTCCTATTCCTGGAACTGCTGAGCTGTTAGAACGCGATGAGATGAGATCCTCTGTGCAGTACATCGAACGCATTGTGTTTATCGGTTTACAGGTGCCCATACAACGAGCCACTGTTATCCAGAACACCTCTGGTGAACGTCGGAATGTTGAATTCGTTCAACCACCATCAGATGTTGCTGATCAGCGTTACTTCGGCAACCGCCAGGCTGGTGTGGTGGTTGTTCAGAACCCTGGACTCATGTTGTCTAGCGACTGGGAGCTTCATTTGGTCACGGGCTTGGAGATGAAAGCGGAATTGTGAATATTCACCTTTTTTCTCCCTCCGTTCGCTTTATTCTGTTTTCATTTTGCGCTCCTGCTCTTTTATTTTTTCTCTTTCAGCGGCAACCATATCTTTTCGATGGACCATTCTTTACGACGCTGCTCCTGCCTGTGTAGTTTTTGTGTTGCAGTTTTTTTCTCTCGTTTCATATTTCTGTGTACTCGTGAGCATTTTGTAGACTTACACATTGTCTGTATGCCGTTCCCACTCTCTTGTCTGATTTGAAAAATGTGTGTATATGTGTGTCAACTTGTGTGTACAGCAGGCGGCTTCGAATCCAGAGCGGCCAAATGTGTCATCAGACTCTCACGTCTTGGGCATGTATGGACCTTCTTTCCGACAGCAACAACGTTCTGTTTTGCAAGGAACACGTATGTTCTATTTATCCGCCTATTCGTGTGTTTGTCGAATTTCTGTTTCTGGACTGTCTAAACACTTGTGCGAAATGCAGGTGATTTTGATGAATAACGGTAGTTTTCAAATCAGAATGCTAACTCACTTGTTCAAATATTTTAGCTACAACCGAAGAAATCCTTCCGTAGATCTGCTAAACGATTCTCTTGGTCAACCTCTTGGCCGATTGTTCACCAGCAACATGGTTGTAACTCTTAATGACGCGGGGCAGTGAAAGCCGCAAGCAAACTGTCTTTCTGATGACGCCTTACTTTCACTTGCAGTTCGGTTGTTTGTTTGCAAGGTGTAGGCGTCTTGATGTTGTATGTTTGAATGTAGACGTAGCTATTTTTTAGTAGTTAGTTCCCCTTCCCTTTTTTTCTCTCTTCCTATACAGGGTTTGCTTTTTCTTCTCCGTGGTTGTGTGGCAGTTAAGCATCAGTGTGAACCACTGATGTATTGCTGTCTATGATGATGATGGTTGTCACTCAGTAGCGGTCGATCGAGTATTGTTTTTCCAATCAATCAGAATTTTGTTGTGCCACTCAGACCTCCCTTCTGATTTTTCCAGACATTGACCATATACACGAAATAGTTTTGAAGGACACAAAGAAGCCTGCTAGTCGGTTAGCCTGCTGCGGTTCCTCCCAAGGAATTGGATGTGACGGACTGCAGCCGATTGCCTTTCGTAGGACGAGTGTGGGAGCAGAAGTTTGTTGATCTTGGTGTGTTGAGCAATTTTTCAGTGGCTCGGAAGTTTAACACTTGAGGATGTTCCAACATTGCATTAGAGTCGGAAGCGGAGGGTTTTTGATTAATTTGATGTTTATTAGCCTTGACGACAGGAATGCTCTGAATACGGTTGTAAATAAATTGAAAGAATATTACTTTGACCAGGTGGATGTACCGTTTGAGCGCATCCGACTTTTTCAAGAGAACTATCATGAAGCAGAATTTGTCGACCAATATTCGACGGCTTTGAAGAGGCTGGTGAAAATTTGCAAATGTATGAAAAACGTTCTTGTACGTGACCATATGGTCTCCGGCTTCAGGACGTTGGAATGGAAAAAAAATGCAGAAACCTAGAAAATCGTCTGGTGTAGTGGCTTTTGTAACCGCGATGCATAGGCGAAACGGAGGATGAAAGGCCTTAATAGCGAAAATGAATCAATACCCTGCAATTGGCCATGCGTGAATGAGGTTCGTGATAAATCCCCTGCCAGTTTCGCGGTGACAGTAATGAACGACAGGGCGTAGGTCATACGATCTTGAAAGTCGGAAACCGTGTGAACCTAAAAGAACCGATTTCGCTGGGAATGGAGGTACCTGTCGCAAGACTTGAGTAAGCATGTCAACCAAAGAAGTATACACTAAGATTGGACTAGAATAGCTTAGTCGTTGGAAAACGCGCAACCTATCCAGACGATGTGCAAGCTGTCGCAAACAGTCTAGGTCGAACACTGTCACCCAATCAGAACAGTGGGTCATTAGAGTGTGCACATAGCGGATACTGAGGTCGGTGGAAAACTACAAGATTCCCCTCTGGATGAAAAGTCCACCTTTTATTAGATAACAGTAATTCCCAAGTTTAGTGGGATAAATTGGCTTTGGTCTCAATTGCGTGTATCGCTATCTTTTTCTACGCTTACTTCACCAGTTCAATTACTTTACCTGAGGTCATGTTGGTGCTTATCCTCCCATTCTGTGACCAATATATTTCGGGGTGGTTTAGATGGGGCTGTCATCACGAGGCCTGGCGTTGTCGTGTTCTACAAGTGGCAGTGAGCCGTCCCAATGGTCTAGGACTACTAATGTGATTTCAGTAGTAATGGCAATACTCTGCTACATCGTTTCTGTTCAGTATTATCAGTCTACTTCTCCTTTTCACTCGGATGTATGGAATCTTGTCGTCCTGAACAACGAGGTGCACTTGCTTATTGGCGGGTTGTTGGTTTTTTGCTCTTTAACTTCCTCTTTACAACACGACAAGTTTAACCTTGATTAATCAATCTCAATGTAATATATCCTCACGCAACTCTAGCTTGCTTTATAGCCTTCAGTCAAAATACGGATGTTTTTTGGGCCACTGGATTTTGTGCCCCTATTGTTTGCAGGTGGCCGTGCTGTGCGTACAGAAACCGAAACTTAACACTGCTTTTTTTGCAACGTTTGTTCGGACGCAGGTGAATTTACTATCATCGTTCAGTTAGGCTTGTTACTCTGTCCATGTTTACTTATCACCTGTTCATTTTCTGGAACGTTAGCATTTTAATTTGTAAGGAAAATTTTAGTATTGGAGAGCTATTGTTAAGTCCATATCGTATGGTCTAAATTTATTAAACTTTGATTCCAAGCTGACGGAGAGATCGTTAGCACGTTGTCTATCTACAGCGGTAAGTAACAGTTTGCTGCGATTATCCTCGGTGAACCGAACACAACTCAAGGCCACGTCATCAACACGCGCACAAAAAATACGAGCATTGAGCTCACAAAGAGGAATATCGAGAAAGCACAGATTCTTAAAGGATGCCACGATTAGAAGGTAGACCGTATAATTTAAGTTTTTTCTTACCGAAGAGTTTCTTTTGATGAACATCGGATAACTTTTTAATGGCATCGTGCGTGGTTAACACCACTGCCTAATGGTGGAATCTGTTTTCTGTGAGGTTCAGAATGACTTTCTTAGATTTAACCAACAGGAGGAAGGTCTCGTGATCGGTTGACGAAACGCGGTTGTGCCCATTTACTAGGATATCTCAATGACTGGTTTGATTGCAATGGCTTCGGTTATCTGCAACTGTTTACAAAGTAGTCGGTGACACGGTATTTGCACAGTCGTTCCAATGGCAATTCTGGTCAGTTCTCAACCATGATGTTCCTACTAACCAGCTGATTCGCTAGGCGATTTCATTCGACTACAGTTGGCTACAATTAGTACAGCTTGTGACGCTCTATCATCATCTCATGAACGGAGGATATTTGGTTTCATAATGGAGCCCATAAGGATAAACTGAATAATGGGCGTATGCCTGTCGACCAGAAGGTCAATCGATCTGTTACCAACGTAGAACCGTAACGTTCGTACCCGGCTCAGTTACGCATTTTACCCGGGCGTAAACCATAGTTGAAGAATAAACAGTCAAATAGCTAATCGCTTGGCGGTCTGTTTTATCCAGACGTATTCTACGTGAACTGATCAGTTAAACTGATGATACTTTTACCAATCACTCTTTTTAGCACTCCTGTCTGCTAATGCACACCCTGAAAGGTACATTTCGTAATCGTTTCCATTCTTTCTTCGCTAATCTGCACAAATCTGAACTCACCGTCATATTATGGAACGTAGACTCCCGATTGAAATGTGGTCATTGGTTCCATATTTGTCGCATGTACTGGGGCTGTACGGATAGTTAGTATCTTACCGATGGTTACTTCGTGCAGAAGCTGAAATGGTTCTGTGGTTTTCCAGATACATGCGGATCTATCATTGGTTTAGTTGGAGCCGATCGCGAGTGGTATACATAACTAGTTGTAAATCTGGATTTGACTTCGAGTCGACTTCCCGCACCATGAGAGTACCTGCTACAACTTGTTCATTTGTAGTGCCTTTTTTATTGAGGTAATCATTGGAAAAGCATGTTGATGCACATCATGCTCACCAGTATTACATCAGTGGCTCATACCAGGATTTATGGCTATGTATCACCATGCCTACTATATGTAACAAAATAAACAGCCATGTGGCGAACCAGAGAGAAGGAGTAAGACAGGACTTGTAAAATAACAGACTGTGATCTACCTTCACTGTCTCACTGCATTAAGTGCCACAATCTCACAGACAACTCAAACAGCGATACCGTCCATTGAGCCCGATTAGTCACCATACCTCTTATTATTTCTAGCCACAAAATGGAAGACCTTACCTTGTGAGATGAACCAGATCTGCTGCTAATGAGCACCGAATAATCGCGAATTCAAGGGGCATTCATCTATCACTGGACACTCTAAGTAACAGTTCATGCCATACTTGATTGTGTACACTAATTCAAATATAGCTAGTGGATTATCTACAGAAAGGAGCTACAGCCTCGCAATTGGGTAGCCGAGTGTATCGGGAAGTACAGGTTCGTTTGTTGACGTATAAACTTTCATTGGTGTTGAGGCATAATTTGACGCAATTACTTAAGTGTAGTTTGCATATTTGACAGCGAGCGTAAAGTGAAAACACTACACGAGATGTACTACTAATTACATAAATTGAAGCAATATTTAGATGGGAAACCGGTTTCGAAGACGCAGAATGACCACCCTCTGGCTCCCATTCTCAGGCATATTCAGTGTACACATGCATTGTTATCCCAGAGCCATAACCATGATTATTACGACTGTCTCATCTTGACTGGTCCACAGTCACAAATTTACAAAACTAACTTACGAATAAGTACATGGTGGCAAAAGCAACAATACAAGTTTCTAAAGGAAAGTCCACGAGCTTACGGATACAAGCGTTTCATTTACTGAAGTACATGTCCGACAGCATTTATAACCAACAATGCGGATGGTCATGCACTCCCCAACATGACAGCAGGCACTCCTCCGCCTTGCTCAATAGGTCGATCAGAGCTTTGTAAACGACAACTGCCACACTAAACAAGATATAATATGCCGCACATTGTCGGTTTGTGAATTACGTGATTCAGCTAACATTTTTTCATTCTACCAAATACACATCAGCAGGTTCTCGCGTTGGTTACGCAGTCGGTCCACTTAGTACAAGCTAACTGATGGAGACAGCGGTGGCTGACAGCTTTTGCATTCTATAACAAAATTATATGGATAATCAACTTTTTGACTAATTCTCTTAATCTGTAGTCCAGCGCATTGAATTTTCTTGCACTATTGCTCTGATTCGTTATTAATGGCAATATTTCCACTTGAAAAACGGCTTATAGGAGCTACAAATGCGTAACCTGTCTCACAGTCTTGTTACGATTATTTTTGACGTACTTCTGATTGAAGTGAATATGGCAAGCTCATGGCGGAATGGTGTCAGATATTCTGATCTGTAATGATTTCGGGTGGTAGTTACGGAAAATGATTGTTCCAGACCACATACTAACGAAATTGACTAACAGACTGACTGTTCCTATTATTTGGCAACAGGAGGTATGCATTTTCCGTGCACACAGATCATGAGCCCGGGCCGTACAGCTTGACTGAATGCACACATTTCCAGTGACGGTGCTCGTGATCCCCTGAATTGGAGTTCAAGAAAACTGGGACGCTGTGTTGAAGCAAGCGTTGACATTGCAGCTTTCAGACAAACTAACCAGGCCACACATCCGCAATCGGACTGTCCCTTCTAGTCTAGTCCACTATACGTAAATAGAATATGGTACGGTATTAGATCATTTGACACACATTAGGTGGATCTGAGCCGTGCTTTCATACTTAGAGGCGTGCATAGCTATTAGTTGCCGGTTACCGCGTTTTGCGGAGGCTCCATTTTGCGATAACCCAGTCTCTATGCCATTCAAAACAGCGCGCTAATCGTTAGTCCGTCCCTTCCACATTGACATTCTTGCAGTTGAGCAACAGCAGGCATTTTATCCGTCATGTAATGTTCGCTTACAAATTTATGTTTATGAGCTTCGTTTCATTTTCTGGCCTTCTTTCTTTGTTCATACCTTCAGTATGGACTTCCGGGTACGTTGATTTGTCACACGATTGTATAGGGAAAACGCTGTTGCAACTTCTATGCCAGCTGACATATTTGGTGCAAAGTCGGTTTAGCTAAGGTGTAAAACTGGTCGTGGGTAAAAACGTTGATCTACCAAGAAAAGCAAGCGACGCAATGTCGATGGTACGTTAAGCTACCCAGTCGAGAGAGAATCAGAACAGGAATTTGAGCGGCAATAAACAATCTCAGTTTATCGGAAACAACACATTTTTCTAGAGGAGCAACAGTATATACGATTGCTATTAAGTGACAAGCATTCTCGCGTTCTGATTGGCCAATTTGTTGCTGTGTTGTTCCACGATCTTGAATTTAGCAACTCGGTTGTTTGAAACAGATATGCATTCAACAGCAGCTGTACGCTGTCTATGATTAGTTGGTGCCAGTTTGACCATAATTCCGTCTGTGGCAACATGTGCGCGAACAGTGATTGACTGGACCTTCTTCAATCGAGAAATCGCTCCAGTTCAATCTCATTACAATGCGGAAGCAGTTAAGTAGCCTAGTTATTATACGAGTTTATCATCTTGAGATCGTCAGACGGGTCAGTAAACGTTTGTCGCCTAGTTTGTTTATTGATTTTCGCTACATGCGTGTTATAAGTTATGCTTCTCGAGGTTATATTGTTCACGTGATGGTAGGCTTCATAGATTTTATATGTTCAACCACCGTCGACAAATAGTTGGGAAGCTCACACACAAGTAAGTGAACTAGCTTACACATAGTGGTGCATATTGCGTACCGTCAGACTCAGAGCGCTTTCTACATCATACACTGTATAGCAAAGCATGAACTAGCCTACAGACAATGTAGTCTAGTCGGTCACTGTAACTGATCTGATTAACCAGAAACTGCATGAGTTTTTGAGGTTGACAAATGTTATGTGTGGTTCGAGGTTGTGCGACCTTGAAACACCGCTGTTTTGGTTTTTTCCGGTGTGCTCACTTATCACGATCGATGATGTGTATCGTAACAGTAGATGTGACCGTAGTGCATGTTAGGAATGGTTGGAGGTGTGAGCGACCTAAAAACTGCACAAAGAGTGGACATTCAGTTTGAAGTTTCGGGCACTACAATTCCGTATAATCATTTTCAAATTCGCATTTGTACTTACATCCAACTGACTCGATCACCAAGACTGGCCGACGACGAAATGTTTGTCTGTCGTACTAAAAGAAACTACATTACGACATGTAGTAAGTGATAACTTCTTTCTACAAGAAACACGTAAAGGAGAAGTACCATACTATCCCCGTGTGAGTGGTGCCTTTTTGTCTTACATACAATACTCCTCGTATTGTAGAATTTGTATTCTCTTCGAAAGTGATATAAATCTACAGTCAGGACCAGTCAAATTGTGCCACAAACCAACACCCGTACCTTAGTCCTAAGAATGTTGTTAATGAACTGAAGTTGTTAAGGAACACTTTTACAGAAATAAAATTCCATACTTCATCTCTAAGGAGCGAAGTCAGAACCATTCATCGTGGTATAGACGATATCTTCAACGTTGGAAAAAGACAACATCATTTGGACAGTAGAAACAAATTATTATTCGCGGATGCTTACTGTTTGACAAAATATCCCAAATTATAGGCGTGGTTACCCAACGCTTTCTTACGCAACATATTGTGAACATCTGTGTGTGCCACTATTACGTGTCTGTCACGCTATACAGTACGAATTACCGTAAACCTTCGGCAAAGTTCAACGCTTGTGCAATAGTTTACACGGTCTTTCTGTCCTCGTTGTTGACATCATGGAAGCTTGTCGTAAATTAATTATCAATATCCATGAAAGGCTTCAGTTTTGTTTATCCACATGAAAACGAACTCACCAATAACAGCAAACTAGTGATTTGTTTGTCTATAGTTTCAAACAGACTGCATACAACATTATCTGACGTGGACTCGGGGGATTCGGAATAAATTGACAAGCATCCTCCCGTATAGAAGCAGTACTAAATAGTTTCCTGAAGGAGTGTTTGTCCTAATTTACGAGTTACACAAACTATCGCATCCAAAAAGGTCATATTCACACATCAAGACGACAGAAAGACTTACACTGCGAAATGCGTGCATCTCGTCGTTAATCTTTTTGACTTCTAAATGAAATGGATATGGCTATATTTGTGGTGAAGTTAGAAAGAGAAATGACTTTTTGTTCTACAAATTTCACTTACAATCGACGGAACTCTTCTTAGCACAAGATGCCATGCAAAATAACTTTCTTGTGAAACGTTTCGAACTGGTAAATTGTCCGTAAATTCAGAGGAAGTAGTGAGCTGATTGAATTTACAAGTAGTGAAACCAGTTTTGGTTTTCTTTTGTATAAATTTCAGCATCAGCTCTAAAACTATTCAGTTTCAGGAGAAAATTTATATTCTCATTCACCACAGCACTATTCAGCTATCTGTACCATAGTTTGTAAGCGCTAATGGTCATTCGTGTTTTTTTTGGAATCAAATCAAACTTCAATCTTCAGTTGTATAATGTCCTTTACGCAACAAGAAAATCGTGTTCTTCCAAGAATTAAAGGTGGTAATATACTACTATTGGTAGTATATCGTAGATGAATTGTATGGTGTTTGCTGTTGGAGTTGTCTCTGTAGCATATTTCGCTACAAGACTTCTTCCTGGAGTTTCATCAAAGTTGTATGCGTCATCATTTACAAAATACTCACGTTGAGAGTGTATTCTTTTTGCTTCCCCCATTGTTTCGTTGGCTTCTCTTAGTAACAACCGTGATATGACGCGTCTGTCTAGAACCTTGCCACTCGCATTAATGTTTTTAAACCCAATGTCCCCAGATTATTTTTGAGGTCAACAGACTTCTGTTATGTCAACGCTCTGCAGATAAACGTATTTTTGCACGATAAATTAGAAACCTATCATAGGGAGTGACGTTCGTGACTCGATATTATTGTGGGTGAACACCTATTGTAGCGAAAAGGCGTCCAATAAAGCACAATCTTTATTGTCCAACTCGCTAGTTACCAT
>JTDE01003323.1:44220-55993 GCA_014338405.1 Paragonimus skrjabini miyazakii | reverse complement strand
CGTTATTCTTCGACTGGGACTGCCCTCCTACGCAGTCACGGATTTATGTCTACTGACTGTTCTAGGTTCCCTAAAAACTTACGACACATTTATGCGGGGAACCTGGCGTTAACTGGTGCCACCCCTCTGAAAGTTGTCTCAATATGAAGGATATTTTCCTGTCCCGAAGCGTGAGCCTTGACTGTGATAGCACCCCTATGCCCTGAAGAGCTTTCGATTCTGTGCGACTGACAGTTTACCTATTTTTTTTTAGTTATGTTTCGTGTCTTCTTAAGAAAATTCTAAAACTGTTTGGTATATATGCCACATATAACCTTTCATGTGAGAGGACTTGTCAACTGTTCAGTGTTGCTATTTATGCAGCGTCTCACATTTGACAGACAGCTTGTTTTCACGTTCACTATTTTTTACATATCTGTTGCTTAATTTTGGTGTCACCGTTTGTTTTTCCCTTGAACGAAACTGTGTATATTGCACTAGAAATTAAATGGTATTTATGTTTCCACTTCACAACCATAACCCAGTGAATGGGCGGAAAAAATTTTGATGTGCTCTGTATTATGTACGGCGTAATTATTTCTGCAGTTAACTCACAATAACAAGTTTCAGTTACTGATTGCAACCACTGGAATTATGTCTAGCGCTTGCATATCTAATTCCCCCAGTTTATGTCAAGAAGTACAACTCAGCTGCGGGTTGTATGTGACCCACAGTGAATAGGATTTGAACACGCACTACAGTGGACAGATAATCTCCCTTGAAATGCTAGACTGTTGTTCGACTCAGTCTCATTGGTAACAGATAAATTGGAGTGTATGAAGTTTATAAGGCCTAAAAGAGGAGGAAGAAAGTTATGGTCAGCAAAACGCAAAATATCGTCGACATATAATGTTTATTTTCCTCATCCACTCCCCCTTCTCTTTCCAAGAATTCTTAAATACAACAGTCACCTCTTCGCCTGCAACTGGTTGATAGCTCAACTATGTTTAGAGGTGTAATGGCATAGCTGACGGATTGGTGGTGACAAGATTCCGTGTGAACTGTACGCATATGTATGTCGTTGTTATAATATTTCAAGTTGATTCGGACGGGCGTCAGCGAGTTCAATGAGCAGTTATTGCGCGGCCTAAAACGAAAACGCGCGGTACACAAGAGAACCATCAGTGTCATAGGTCGTGATATATTGACTATATGGCATTGCGATGTGTGCGGCTGCGAATACGCTGGCCGTTTGGGATTAGTAGGCCACCAGCGTACTCATAATGCACCGTCAGCGAAGAGACAACGAGTACGTTAGGCTCAGATAGGTCAGTCGGTATATCCATTCTATTTTTGTTAATTATTGCATCGACCGAGACCATGGTCGTTGGGCAAATAATCTGCTCCTCTTTTCAGAAACTTGAATGTCTGCGGTCTTCTACCCATTCTTTTCTTGAGCTTCGTTGGTGTATTGAATGATGAATCGTTTGCCCGATCTTTTCGTAGGTCAACTTTGAATTTTGTTTTTCAACTTTGTCCTCTCTAGAATGCACTAACATGCACTCATTTACTGAAATGTTTCTTGTATTACAGCTTACATATCTTTCTTTTTAGTACAGACGTTGTCATTGCAGTCTCTCTCTGTTTATTTTTCGAGTGATCAGGATTTCTTTTCGTGCTAGCCATTCAATTGGCTAACCAGCATTAGCCGGCTGGACACAAAGGCCTCACTCACATATTTTGTGGTCTTATTGCTTCGAGTTTACACCGGATACGTAGTGTGAGTAGAACCGCAAGAGGTGCAGTGCAAGCCACTTGGGGTGATAGTTTAAAGCGCAGGCGTACTTTGGCTTCGGTCACTGTGACAAGCTAATCCGTTTCGGATGCCGCTAACCAATTTCAAATTCATCACATATTAACCGACAATTTAGAACCAGTTTCGTCCTATCGGGTAAGGTTAGTCCAAATGAAGATCGTAACGTGAAAGTGTGTCGGTTGTGTTCCCATTCACACGACTTCTAACTGACGAATCCAGACAAAAACGAAACGTCGATTTAAGAATGAATATCTTGAACTACCATTCAGACTATTTCGAATCCCTTGATCGTGTAAACGGACAGTCGGAGGTGGACTATGACCATCCAAAATGATAGGATGTAAACAAGTTACACTTCGGTTACATTAGCCTCATTTCAAATATCGGTGTTTTTAGCTGATGCAAACGGAAGGACTGTGCCCTTTCAGATCAGTTCGGTTCTTTTAGTTGACACCGATTACCATAAGAGCCCAGTGACGAACCACACAAATGCAGTAAAGGACCAAATGTGTTGCACAGTAATAAGAATGCATTGGTATCCAGCAAATCTATGCCAGTTGAGTTTGGGGTGATTTTTATCAGACGTAAATATTATTTGAATTGACACATTATTTCAAATGCGATAGTTTGATTTACTCCACTTATGCACCCTATGGCAATTGATTTCTTCAGCGGTAAGTGTCATCTACTCCGATTCCATATGCTGATCTAAACTAAACCAAATCATTCGAAACAATAAAAATGTTTGTTTTCCTGGAAATATGATTATCTGATGAAGTGGCATAAATAAATTGTTAGTTTTTGACTGTTGCAAACAACCAACTTTATCATATGAGAAGATATTTCTAAATGACCTTCCATAATACTGGAACGTTTGAAAGCCATACGAAAGGTTGATGTACGTTCAGTCACTTTACGATCACTTTCAGAAGTCCCCTATACTGAGAAACGTGTTTGATGACATGTCGCATAAAAAATAGTGAGGACTCATCTGCTTCATACAATATTCCAGTAAGGATAACCAAGTGGTCGGGAACTGCAATCAGTCAATGAAACCCTTATTCTACCAGCACTAGGTGATTTTCTGTTTCCGTTTGCTTAAATCCCCATACGAAACGATAATGTTTACTACTCTCCGAAGTAAATAATTTCAAAGAAGAGTGGATGAAATTGCTGGAGTTATCATGGAAGTGCGACGGCAACTGAATTTACCCTACAACTGTTGGGATTGGTCCAACAGAATAATACCCAGTCTGTACTCACTATCGAAAACCGATCGACAATGAAAAACAAGGACTCAACACGTCGACCCTCGTATATTTGTATCGACCCTGGAAAGTAGAGTGTACAGAGAATAGCACGCCAAGCTAGCTAGACACAGATCGAGTTGTGTTGTAGCCCCGGGACGGATATTACAAAAAGGATCGCTTGATTAAAACAAAAGTAGGTAAAAAACCAAAATCATCAAAAGTGTACAACTGAATGCGACTATCAGAAATATCATTTATTATAGTCGTTACGTTGCTCTCCCCTAGGAGGCTAGTAAGTGGTACACAGATCTTCGTTATTTCAGAGAAACTGGAAAAAAATATACATATCATGTCTTTCTGGTTGACCACAGCTTCAGGGTGGTACACATGAAGAATAATGACATGGGATAGGAAATGTCAAAGTTCGGGGAGGGTCGGTCAAAAATGGTTGTTTCGCTGAAAGGTTTCTTATGTTTTGGTTATTTAGTCTTCGGTGCGTTTTTTCTCTATCGCAGTGGGCTGCCCAACCCTAAAAACTCTTGAGAGAAAAGGGGGTAGGTTTTTCCAATGCTGTACGATAGGTTTGCTGGTGTTGTCTCTCCACACACCATGATCGTATAGTTTTGAAAGAAGAAAACACAGTGAAGTACCAGCACTGCAGGCTGAAAGATATAACTCACCGTGTCAACGTATCCGGTCGACTAAATCATTTCACAGCCGACGACTTCAAGGAACCTGTCATTTTGAGTGATTGCCTTCAGTTTGTTCTTTTTCTTGTGCTCCTGTCTAAAGTTGATAGACTCAAGAAAGAAGAAGGATAGCACATGAATAAACCTGGTCCAGAACAACGCCGTTTGGGTTGCGGACCTGGTATCGCATCAGGTAACTGTAAAGGCATGAGTCAAAACAAAATATTTGTCGTTTTTTGGTTTTTTGTTTCATAACGCTAAATCCAGACATACCATAACTTTGAAGAGCAAGTGGACAAAAACGATGAGTACGAATGTGCGAATATTATATTGAAGAAAAAAACGTCATTTCCAAAAATAAGAAATGTCAACATACTTTGCGGAGCTCTCTCCCAAGATAATTATTCCCAGGGGCAAAGGGAGCAGAAGTCGTGGTTGCAGGGGGTTCCGGGGACAAAACGTTGTTTGCTCACACTGCAGGGCATGGTGTGCCCTGGGAAGTGTCGCAGAGGATTGTTCCTTCTGACGATGTCAAAGTTACAGGTTGGATTGTGAGAGAGCTCATTTGACGAAGATGCTCGATCTTAGGGTCAGTGGTTTGCGCGGCAGCCATGGCTGCCAAATCGATGCCGTTGTCAGCAAGTGCGCTGAGATTATGGACGCGTGAAAGGGCGTCCGAGACAGTGTTTCCGGTAACCGAGACATTTCGTATATTAGTCGTAAACTGAGAGATATAGTCCAGGTGCCTAACTTCCCTTGGGGAATGCCTGTCGGATGAAGCGTTTAAAGAATAGATTAACGGTTTGCTATCGGTGAAACCGTAAAAGTACTGCCTTCTACCGAATGTCGGAAGTGGCGGATGCCTAAATTGATTGCCAGTAACTGACTACCAAACATGCTGTAGCGGGATTCCGCAGGTTGTGAGCGTTTGGAGAAGAAAGCTAAAAGTTGCCATTACTTGCCAACGAATTCCTGTAACACAGCACCAACAGACGTGTCAGAAGCGTCGGTTACGAATGACAGTGATGCGTTCAGGTCAGGATGAGCAAGGAGAGGTAAATCGGCGACCACATCCTTGAGATCAGTGAACGCAGTACGTGCAGCCTCGGTAAACTGGAATTTGCATTCAACTACACGGACTAGATTGGTCCTTGGCTGCATTATTTGCACACAGCGAGGTATGAAACGTCGGTACTAGTTGACCAGGCCACTAAAACGACGAAGTAGTTTGAAGGAATTTGGTTCTGGGTATTCACGGATGGCTCCGACCTTATCCGTTAGTGCGGAGATTCCATATTCTAAGGTCTTATGACCTAGAGACTCTAATGCAGTCTTACCTAGTTCGCACTTGGTGGAATTAATTGCGACGTCATGTTGGGTGAAACGTTCTAGTAGGGTGCGAAGATGTGCAAAATGTTCTTGTTGTGAGGAGCTAGCAACTAAAATATCATCTAGATAGTGGCAGACAAAGTCCAAACTGCGAGTCACTTCACGAATGAAGATTTGAAACTTTTGGGCTGCGTTGCTTAAACCAGATGGCATTCAAAGAAACTCGACGAGGCTAAAATAGGTGATAACCGCGGTTTAGAGTATGTCTTCTTCAGCTACCGGAATCTGGTGATAAGCACGTACTAAGTCTATCTTGCTGAATATGGTTTTTCCATGTTAGCAAATAAGTAAATCCTGCATGTGCGGGATTGTTACTTGTCAGGGACTATTGCATTGTTGGGCCCGAGGTAATCATCGCATGGGCGCCAATCACCTGACTTCTTAAGGAACATATGCAGCGGTAAGGCCCATGGACTCTCGGAAGGGCGTATTATCCCGAATTCGAGCATGTGCTCGAACCCTGCCTTGGCAAGTTTTAGTTTGTCGGGAGTCAACCGGCGATGCTGTGCGGAGACGGGGGTCCCTTAGTGCGGATCTGATGTGTGACACTAGAGGTCACTGTTGGAACATCGTTCGATGTGTGAACGAGCTGCGGAAACTCAGTGAAGAGATCCACAAACTGCCCAGGAGCGGAGGTATGGTGATATCTGGGTGTTTTGGCCGCAACAGTCGTGTGTGTGTCGGGTATGCTCATCTTAATGCTGGAATCGATTAACGTACGGCATCTCATATCGACTAAAAAGTCGAAATGCCTTGGAAAATCGATGGCGATTATGACAAAAGGTACCGCGGCAATCGTAAACACCCAGCGGAATGTCCACCGGAGGCCTAGATTAAGATTTACAGAACACTGTCCATATGTAGTTATAGGCGCACCATTTGCAGCACGGAGTTGTGGGATGCAAGGGTGTGGCACTTCGTCTTCGTAGACGGAAACACGCTAATCTGCGTCCTGGTATCAACCAGGAACGTGTCTCCCGTTTTTATATCTTTTATAAAGATGAGGTGACAAGATGCGACGCCGACGACGTTAGTCGTTATTACGGGTTGACGTAGAAGTTTCTCTGCTTGGTCGGCTTGCAAGTACACGGTTTAACACACCTGGTTGGTCGAGTGCCAAAACGTTGGTGATGCCAACAGTAACCGTCTGCCTGCTGCGTCATTGTGCGCCTGGAGGATCTGTTAGGTCGACGGTGTGCTGGACGACCTAAATGGATTCTGCTAAAAGCGCGACGCAAAGCTGCGACTTCGGCCTACACTGCTTCAATTTTTGAATTTGACGTAGAGAGGCCACCCTCATTATGTGGCGGGATACTACTTAACGAACATGGTGCCTGTATTGGGGTGCTAACCTGGTTAAGAAGTGGCTGAAAACGCTCTACTACCTGATCAGCAATTTCCGCTGCCTTCGCTAGAGGTTGGGATCTCGCGATAGACACGATTGCTTGTGCTGTCTCCGGAAGTCTTTTTGTTCAGAGTTCGCGAAGCAGAGATTCGTCCATGTGCGACGTGCCTAACAGTTGTAGCGTTTCCCGGAGTAGGGTCGTAGGGCGTTTGTCGTCTAGCTTTAGCTCGCTAAATATTGACTGCAAACGAGTCCTTTCCGATGAAGTAATTTGCTTAATTACCGCTTCTTTGAGAGTTTCATAGCGGTTCCCTGTAGGCTGGTTTACTAACACATCTTGGAGTTGTGTCGTGACCACTTTCGGTAAACGAGACACTAACTGGATGAATCTGGCCTGGTCGGAAGATACTCGGTTATTCCAGAATTCCGCCTCTAAGTGTATGAACTATTGTATGGGATCCATTTCTGAGAAAGGCGCAACTACCAATGACACGGTCACCGTGGGGTACTCGAGAGGCTTAGAATCGTCGTCAGACATGAGTGTAACAATTAAAAGTTACACAGTAATAATAATAATAATTATTATAATTATAGTAACAAATACACAGTAATAAATAAACCGGTGATGTAAAATTAATATAAGTAAACGTCTACACGAACATAAAAAAGAACTGTTTCGAAAACGGAAGGCAAAATAGTGATACGGAATTATTAGTCATTTTGAAGGCATTATACTGAGAATGATGAGCCGCTTCAACACTTGTCATTACCCGCAGAGCTACGTTACAGGTAGAAATGAAACTGTCAGATCCGGTTTTGTAAACCTATTATGGACTGCAAAGTAATTCTTTCATCAGCGAACTGATTTTCTCTATAGAGCACCGAAATAACTGCTGACAAAATGGAGCTTATTTCTTGGAATTATCTGCGAAATTTAACAACAGTGCTTTCTACTAACAAAAAATCATGTGAAATTATGTGAAATTTATCAAAATCGATTAATTTGCCTAACGTTTTCTGTGGTTGTGAATTTGGTCGTAGGGAGCTCCTCCAACTTCCAACTTCAAACCGCGGGAGTTGGGGAAAGGGAATACTGTACTGTGATATTCAGTTATAATTTATATAACTTGATAGGGCGTATACTGACATATTCATGTGATAAGGCGATCTGACGACCCGAATTGAATGATCAGTCCATTCCTGGTTAGTCAATGGGAATATAACAGCCGGATAAAAAATATGGTCTCATTATGAAAGGACATTGAGCTGGAGCACAGATTCAAAATAACACACCAAGTCGTCTAGTTACAAAAATAAATTTGTGATCGCTATTCAGGTGGGCAACAAAAGTCACCATCCTCTTTTTTGTTTGCCTACATCATATGTATGAATATGAACTCCAACCTACAGGTATAAGATTAAGAGAACCGAAGACGACCGGTTGAGAATAACGCACCGAGTAAACGAGGAGTATATTGTCGACCTGTGAGGTCAACGCGAGAACGAACGAATAACACGACGAAGTGGTAACAGAGCGGAATGACAAGCGAGCGTGCAGTGGGGTCGTATGTTCGAATGTGCGGGGTACTTGTCGGTATGCATACTCATTCAAACAAATGTTTAAGCACATACATAATTTTGAAACAAAAAGTACAGATGGCAATCATAGCTCTAACGTAGTTAGCAATAAGTGAATAGGGTCGCCGCACAGGCTTCAGTCTAGTCACCCTCCAGCGACACAGTAAAATGCTACATCTTCGAGCACCTCACCGATAACAGATTTTCTTGCAGGCATGCACGCACGTCACCTGTCTGTTTACTATGGATGTCATTCCACGCTCGGATCAATTACATTCAAATGTATGACGCTTTGTACACAATTGATGATGTGCCTTTCTGGGCGATATTATATTTAGTCATTTGATTGGCTAACGTCATGTGTGGTCAGTTGTCATTTATTTGAAATAAACGAGTTTACTTTCCAGAAAGCAATTCGGCTATTCAGGGTTAAATCCAGGTGGATTTTCTGCATTTTTGATTTCCTTTTCTACTTATACACTGAGTCTCGCTGCTCATCTCAGAACAAACTAAAAACAAATGCTCTTTAATTTTCAGACTAGTTTAAATTTTACGGATATGTTTTGCTAAATGTGGACTTGTGATGAGTTCACGTTGGGATCGTATACAAAGAGTAAAACGGGTATCCTAAGAAGCTGTATCATTTTGTCATATCCTGTCATCCCACTTCCATCGGAAACTAACATTTAGTGACATTTGTAGAATCAAGCGAACCGAAGACGACCGGTTGAGAAAAATGCAACGAGTAAACAAGGAGTATATTGTCGACCTACGAGGTCAACGCGAGAGTAAATGAGTACCGAGACGAAACGATAACAGAGCGGAGCGACAAGCGTGCACACAGCGGGGTCGTACGTTCGAGTGTGCGGGGTAGTTGTCGGTATCTCTACTCGTTCCAACAAATGTTTTAATATATAGAAAAGTTGACAATAGCGAATAGGGTCGCTACAGAGCTTTCACCCTAGAAGGCAACCAGAGTGTTGACTTTGAAAATATTGCAGTGTTTTAGTTAGCTGGAACTGTTGACACGAGCATGAATGGTGCAATTTACTCCTGCCATACAGACCGGTGAAAGGAGGAGGGAGAACAATTGGAAGTGGTTTGGGGGAGCACTGTTTGGAAGGTTAATAACCATAGGTAAGCAAGAGAATTGGGCAAAGGTCAGCTGTAGTCGATCTAGTAGGATCGTAGTCGTGTCCGCGTCCGTCGTAGGCGGTCCTTGTGGAATTTCGTATTTTCCAGCGTACTCTCGCGGTGCGCGACCCTGGCGCCCCGGTCAACTCTCAGTACCTAGAATATACAGTACTTATTAATGGAAAACGGTAAGATCGCCGGGTTTCTGTGTCCATTGTGTCCAAAAGAATGAGAATGTTTCCTCTTTTTTATACTTTTTCTTTTTAAATCTTGCTGACCGCGTTCGATATAGGTGGAGCCATCTAAAATTTACTCGGTAAGAAAATGCAACAAAAACAACAACAATAAAAGCTAGATACGGCGGAAGTCCACACAGTCTGCAAATCGCACCGGCCTACGTAACTCTCGACCACGTCTGTTTTGGAAACTTGGCTCCGTCGAAGCAGGCGCAGTCGAAACCGAAACCGGATCTGTACGAACGTTAGGCGGTGCACTAGCTGTTGAGGATGTTATTGGTCGTGAGTCGATCGCCACATCAGGTACCTCTAAGTACGGTGGCTTCAGTTTATCGATAGAGATAATCTCGCGTTTACCTTTGCATTCCACCACAAATGTCCTATCATAGCGCGTGAGTACGCGGAATGGACCTGTATACAGCGGGTGTAAAGGTCATCGAGGAGTAACCGCACGCACCAAAACGTGAGAACAAGTTGACAGACGAGGATCTACGTACGTTGGCGTCGTCTGTTCCCTTGGTGGGGTTGGTCGGAGTCGTCTCACGTGCTGGGCCAACCGTTCGCCGCAATCCGCGAAGTTGATGGGTCCAGTTGCGCATGGAGCAACCATCTCTACGGGTAAACGTAAAAGCACCCATAGACTAACTGGACGGGGGTGGTATGTAGGTCGACCTTCAACGTGTTTCGGATACCTAACAAGACTAATGGCAGAACTTCGTGCCATGAAGGGTTGTTGCTAGCGGATAACGAACTTTTCAATTGCCGATGAAAACGTTCAGCTAACCCGTTAGCTGCCGGGTGGTAAGCTGTTGTGCAAATTCGACTACAGCCTAGTGTGTTGAGAAGTGACGTGAAGGCTAAGTCAAAATGGGACCCGCGATCGGTGGTCACTGAGGTGGGGCAACCAAACTTGGCAACCCAACGCTCCAGGAATGCTCGTGCGACGGTTTCCGATGAGCAATTCGTAATTGGTATAGCTTCCGGCCAACGTGTAAATCTATCTACACAAGTCAAGATATATGTAGACTCATTTGAGGATGGCAAAGGTCCGACTAGGTCAACATGAACATGATAGAAACGCTCATCGGGGGCTGCAAAACTCCCTACTGGGGTACGCGTATTGGCATTGTATGCACATTGTGACCCACATGCGGACGTCGCGATTGACATTGCGCCAGACAAAGCGCTCAGTGGTCATTTTGACTGTCGAACGTATGCCTGGGTGAGACATGTTGTGCAACGTGTCAAAAATTTGGTGGCGGAAAGCTAGTGGAATAACCGGGCGAGGGATGCCTTATGAAATGTCACAAATAATCGTCCCTTCGAATGAATTCATGGGAACGTTCCCTAGCTTAATTGAACTGGACCGACGAAGTTGTTCTATCTCCGGATCGTTGTCCTGAGCAGCTGAGATTGCTACCAGATCGATCGAGCTGTCTACCGTGCCCGTTGTAGCATTGATGCGCGAGAGAGCATCAGTGACTGGGTTCGCAACACCTGAAATATGACGGGTATCGGTCGTGAACTGAGCAATATAATGCAGGTGTCGGGTTTCTCTAGAGGAGCACCTGTCGGTTGTCGAGCGTAGGGCGCACGTTAGCGGCTTATGATATGTGAAGACGATGAAGTCCATGCCTTCAAGGACATGTCGAAAATGACGGATGCCGAGATATATCACCAACAGCTCCTTTCCGAACGCATTATACCGTGACTCAGTTGGTTGTAAATGCTTAGAAAAAAGGCTAATGGGCACCAGCCGTCACCGAGGTGCTGTTGCAGAACTGTTCCTACAGCCATGTTTGATGCATCCACAGTTAGCGCTAAAGGGGTGGACAGGTGATGATGTGACAACGATGCTATATTGGCGATAGCTATTTTTAAATTAACGAAGGCCTTTTTTGCGGCCGTTGTAATAAAACGTGAGCGAACCTTGCCTCTGAACAGGTCGGTGAGCGGTTGCATCAAGTGTGCACAATTAGGAATGAAACGACGATAAAAATTCACCAGACCATCGAAACGGCGAAGTTGCTTGAATGATGTGGGCTCCGGGTAGTCCACTATTGCTTGCACTTTATCGGGGAGAGGTTCTATCCCGCTTGTGGATATACTGCGACCTAGGAAGGTTACGCTGGGTATACCAAACGAGCATTCAGCTAAGTGTATAGTCACTCCATGATGCGACAAACGGGCGAATAATGAATGCAAGTGCGCGCAATCTTCCTCCTGTGAGGAGCTAACGACTAATATATCATCCAAGTACGAATAAACACCGTCCAGTTCACGACACGAGTCGTGAATAAGACATTGGAAAGTCCGAGCAGCGTTGCTCAGACCAAACGGCATACGTAAAATTTCGA